>ML257909.1:18898-30902 GCA_005239495.1 Nicotiana undulata | reverse complement strand
AAGAGTTCATAACCGAAGGCGAGGATGAGTGTTACTTTGAGGAATCAAGCCTTGAACATCCGCAAACCGACTCCATGATAATCTCGGATGCCAACAAAAATATGGAACTTGAGTCAACCTTGGTGATTGAAAATTCGGTGGAGTTTGACTCAATTCCGGGGGAAAATGAGGATGTCAAAATTGAAGAAAAATTGCAAGTTGGGATTTTGAAGGCACATTCCAAGCATTTCTCGAATTTGGAATTGTGTGGTGAAACGGAAGTTGAGCTACATGAGTTCTTGGATTATTGTGAGGAGGGAAATTTCGTGCCATACATCTTGCAATTTGAATAACAAAGAAGGCAAAATGACATTCCTCACATACGGGCCAAGAAGTGCAAAATGAAGAAATTGAGGCTTGGCTCGGTCATCTTTCTACCACCTCCAACCACTCGTTGTCACAAGCTTGATTCTAAGCTAGGTGCCTAGTTCATATCGTCAAAGTGGCGAGAAAAGCGGTAAAAGTTGGTTCGCGTCGTGCCACGACGTTAAATGCGGCGCTTGGTGGGAGGCAACCCATCGTGGTTCAAAATCTCTTTGAGTCACTTTTTGAAAATTTTCTTTTTAGAATAGCTTCTTATATTATTTCTAACCAATCCGCCAAGTTTCATATTTTTTGGAGTTGATTTGAGCAGGTTTAGGACACCGGGGGGCCAAACGCAGTGCAAAAAAGGCACAAAAATACCTCTCGGCAACACTGCCCAAGGATGCGATGTTCCCAGGCCCATGTGCGATCGCACATTTGACATGCTATGCCAAAATGCGATCGCATACTCACACAGAAAGATTGGAGGCAAAACCCAGGTATTTTCGCACCTGCGGTCAATTGGCCGCAGGTGTGGTCATGCAGGCGCGACTATCTCAATCGCAGGTGCGATTGTCATCATTGCTGCGACCAATTATACGCACCTGCGGTAACGCAGGTGCGGAAAAACAGCCGCAGGCGCAAAAGTCGCCCATCTTTGAATCCTAAATTAAACACCCCCAGGTCAGTTTTAATCCCTAATTTTTCAAAACGAAGAAGGCAGCAGTTCACTCCTCTCCCTCACACCCTAAATCTTCACAAACTAACCCACGAGGTATCAGGTAAATTTCTCTCCTCTTCTTTTACTTCTTCTCTAGTTGTTGTGCATAAATTGTTTTCCTTCTCGGGCCATCAATGGCCATGTACATTGTGTAGAAATATTTTGTCCCATTATTTGTTTTATTTTGTCTAATAACTTGCAACTAGAGTAGAGGGGTGAGGATTGGTTGAGCGTAGAGATTTAAACTAGTTGTGGAGTCGTGTAAGGAGAGATTGATAGGCATGTGCTCGCAAAATGTTCGGGTATGGTAAAAAATGGGAAATCGAGTACATTGAACTTTGATTCGAGAATAAATGAAGTTAGATGACAATGGGTCTACTAATTTGGAAGTCTTGAGTACAGATTAGTCTCCCAAATCATTGTTCAATTGAAAAATTTGAATCAAATTCTGGGCAGTGAAAATTTGGATGAAGGACCGCAGGTGCAAAATGTTTTTCGCTAGTGCGACTCCGCACCTGCGAGTCCTGAGTCGCTGGTGCGCAAAAGTCCGCTGTTGCGATATAATTCTTCGCTGTTGCGATACCGCACCTGCGGCCAAAAGTTCGCAGGTGCGAAAACTGGCCAAGTTGAGCAGAAACAGTGTGTTTGTAGTAGACCTGTCCCGGGCCCGTTCGGCTTGGTTCTTTGGCCTAATTGCAGTAATTTAAGATGCTAAACGTTGTCCCACTGCCGACCTAACTTTGTTTTAAAATTTTTAGGTACTTCGATTGATCGAATGGATCCGAACCAAGGCCAAATCTATGAAAATGAGGAGGCGATTGAAGAACAGTATGATGCATACCGGTTTATCGCTGCCACATGCCAACGCCGGTACTTTGAACAACTCCTTACGAAGAAAGTCGTTCTTGAGCGAGGCATCGCTATGGACAAAGTAAATGAAAAGCTGCCTGGATTCTATGAACGGCTCCAATCATCTGGATGGGCGTGTTTCATCAACACTCCAGGCACGGCAAATGAGACATTGGTCCGTGAGTTCTACGCCAACCTCAGGCGGTCTTCCTTCAGGGATCCCATGCTCATCATTAGAGGGAAGCAGGTGCGATTCGGGGTGGAAGAAATTAATAACGCCCTGGGCATTCCAAGCCACCCGATGCAACCAGTGGTGGAAAGAGATCACTGCGAGAATGCAGCATGGCTGACCTCAAAACTCTACCCGAGTGTGTCCGAGCTAGATGGGAAAACAAGAGAAAAGGCTTGAAGTCAACTGACTTCACGGCAGAAGCAAAGATCTGGTTAAGTATTGTGTGCAGCAGAGTCTCCCCCAGTGGGAATGTCTCGGATGTATCCTACATCAGGGCACTGATTGTAGCCTGCTTGATCGACGGAGTTCCGGTGAACCCCGGGTCAGCATACTCTCAATCCTCCTAGAAATGCTAACATCCTGCTGGTAAGTGATATCAGTCTCCAACTCCCTGGCCATACTGGTATGAATGCTGGGATGGAGCCTCTCAATAAAACGGCGAACTATATCTCTGACACTAGATACCAAAGTTGATGCATGTCGTGCCAAGTCACTGAACCAGACCGCATATTCTGACACGGTCATAGTACCCTGGCGTAGCTGCTCAAACTCCACACGCCAAGCATCCCTGAGACTCTGAGGGACGAACTCAAGTAGAAACATCTCTGAAAACTGAGCCCAAGTAAGTGACGCTGCCTCGTCCGGACTACTAAGCTCAAATGCACGCCACCATTGATAGGATGCTCCTCTCAGCTGAAAAGTAGTGAAAGAGACCCCACTCGTCTCCACAATACCCATGGTACGAAGGATGCGATGACACTCCTCAAGAAAACCCAAAGCGTCATCTAAAGCTTAATCACTGAACTCAGGAGGGTGGTACTTCTTGTACCTCTCAAGACGGAGCTTCTCAGACTCAGATGCAGCTGCTCTGGCTTCAGGCTGAACTGGAGCTGCTGGAGGCATAGGAATATACTCTGGGACCTGCCCCATGTGAACCCTCTGCTCAGGAGTACGGGATGCGGGAGTCTGTGCCCCTCCCCCGGCCTGGGATGTAGCTGGGGCTAGCGAAAGTAGTCCCGCCTGTGACAGAGTAATAAAAGCACTCATGAACTGGGCCAAAGTCTCCTGGAGGGCTGGAGTGGTAGTAGGGATCTCCGGTGCCCCTCCAACTACAGCCGCTGGGGGATCCTCCGTCACAGCTCTAGCCGGTGCTCGGGCTGCACCGCGTGCTCGTCCCCTGCCCCGACCCCTGCCTCTAGTGGCTCTGGCTAGGGGCTCGGGTGCCTGATCGTCGATACGTCCGGTGCGAGTGCGAACCATCTGTAAGAAAGAATAGATTAGAGTTTAAGAATTTTTTTTATGTAGTAGTAATCAGCACGAGAAGGGATTCCAAGAAGTATGATTTTTCTTAACAGTTACATAGCCTCTCGAAGATAAGTACGGACGTCTCCGCGCCGATCCGCGAGACTCTAATAAACCGGCTTGTGATGTTGTGACTCCTATGAACCTAGACGCTCTGATACCAACTTGTCACGACCCAATTCTCCCTCCGACTAGGTCTCGTCACGACACCTAGTCTAGACGACTAGGTAAGCCTATACCTTAAGCAAAATTTAGATAAAACATGTAAAATAACAGTAAGCAAAATAAATCATAATAAAGTCGACGCCGCTCGGCATAAACAGTTACTATACCCCAGAACCCAAAACATCACAATACATCACAAGCTACTCTACTACTCAATGAGTACAACTGGATAGCAAAGACCGTATAGTTTCATCTACAAGTACTACAACTGCAAGATAGGAAGGGGACTCGGAGATTTGCGGACGCTGCAGATTATACCTTGAGTCTCCTAATACTGCTACTGCTGGCTAGCTGAGATACCGCTTACTAGGACCTAAATCTGCACATGGGGAAAACATGCGCAGAAGGGCGTGAGTACTCCACATTCGGTACCCAGTAAGTGCCAAGCCTAACCCCAGTCAAGTAGTGACGAGGTCAGGTAGAGGCCCTACTGAGGTTTGCAAAGTAACAGATATAGAGAACAAGTAAGTAAAGCAGGTGATAATCGACAGGAATTATAAGTAAAGGCTAGCAAGAAACGGTATAATCAAATGCTCGGATCAACGCAATATATATATAAAGCTCTGTAAGAAAGTAAAGGTACAATGCAATGCAATATGAGGGAAAGGCTCAGGTCTCTGCCCGCAATCCCTATGTATGCAATGCAGTATGAGGAAAAGGCTCAGGTCTATGCCCGCAATCCCTGTATGCAATGCAGAATGAGGGAAAGGCTCAGGTCTATGCCCGCAATCCCTGTATGCAATGTAGAATAGGGAAAGGCTCAGGTCTATGCCTGCAATCCCTGTATGCAATGCAGAATGAAGGAAAGACTCAAGTCTATGCCCGCAATCCCTGTATGCAATGCAAAATGAGGGAAAGACTCAGGTCTATTTCGCAATCCCTGTATGCATACGTAATATAAAGTAAATCTCCAAAATAACGTAGTTTAAGGGTTTGAGGAAAACCCAGTTGGAAATCTCGAAGAAAAATCATTAAATCAGTTTCAAAGAATAGTAACGATTGGAAAATCAGTTAGAAATCAATTTACCATGATAAATCTTAAGTTATTATGCAACTTAAAGGATAGCAGTAATAATAGAGTTGAAAAGGAAGCATTATGTAGATGGAAATAAGGAACTTTAGTGAAAATATCCCGTGCACGCGATCGTCACCTCACGTACACGGGGTTTTTATAGAAAAAACCAGTAAAGGTGCCTAAGGGAGATTCCCCAACACAGAGTTAGGCAAGCCACTTACCTCAACTGTGCAAATCAACCGCTAATCACTCTCTTGCCACGAGTATCCAACTCCGGGTGGCCCAAATCTATTCAATTCGATGGGATAACGTAAATATAAATTCAAGAAATCGAAATAACTAATTAATTCAGAACTAATACGCGAAATTAGAAAATTTGACCAAAACGCCCCTCGGGCCCACGTCTCGGAATCGGGAAAAATTTATATTTTCTGAACCCTTGTTCGCTCACGAGTCTAACCATATGAAAATCTCTCAAATCGGAGGTCAATTACCCAATCAAAACCCCAAAATTAGGTCTAAGAAGTTTCTTCCATTTTCCCCCAATTTTAACTCAAAATCATGAATTTAAGGGTGGGATTTAAGATTAGGAACGCGGAAATTAACCTATGGTGGTAGAAAATCACTTACCTCGATTACCCACGTGAAAATCCTCTCAAAGATCGCCTCTCCCGAGCTCCCACAACTCAAAAATGGTGAAGTAACATAACCCTCGGATTCTTAGAATATGAACAGGGATTTCCCCACCAGCGGTCCCTTTAACCGCTCCTACAGTACCGCACATGCGGAATTATCATCGCAGGTGCGGAAAATCACTTAAAGCCCTAGGACCGCTCCTACGATAGAAAGGTCGTGCATGCGGTTCCGCGCCTACGGAGCCCAGGTCGCACTTGCGATCCCTGACCAGGCAACTCGAGCTTCACACCTGCGGCATAAGTCACGCGCCTGCGTGCTTGCACCTGCGGAAATTCCATCGCAGGTGCGGAAAATCACTTAAAGCCCTAGGACCGCTCCTACGATAGAAAGGTCGTGTATGCGGTTCCGCGCCTACGGAGCCCAGGTCGCACTTGCGATCCCTGACCAGGCAACTCGAGCTTCACACCTGCGGCATAAGTCACGCGCCTGCGTGCTTGCACCTGCGGAAATTCCATCGCAGGTGCGGAACACCAGATACAGGTCTGGTTCAGCACTTTGAAATTTTCCAACTTCCCGATAAGTATTCGAAACAACCCCGAGGCTCCCCGGGACCTCACCCAAACCACCAACTGATCCCTATACCCTATCCAAACTTGGTCGGGCCTTAAAAACACGTCCCCTAACATCAAAATATCCAAAAATGCATAGATTCAAGCCTAGGAACATAGGAATTTTCAAGAATTCACCTCCGATGCCGAACCACGTCTAAACTCGTCCGAATGACCTCAAATTTTGCACACAGGTCATAAATGAGATTCCGGACCTGCTGTCGCTTTCGGAATTCCATTCCCAGTCCTGATATCAAAATCTCACCTATCGGTCGAAATCGTTGAAATTCTAACTTTCGCCAATTCAAGCCTAAATCTACGTCTGACCTCAAAAACACATTCCGAACACGCTCCCAACCTCGAAATCACTCAACGGAGCTAACTGAGTTGACGAATTTCCATTTCGGATCCGTCTTCACATAGATCCCGCTCCGGCCCAATTTCTAAGGTTAAAGCTCACCTTAAAGCACTATATGTCCAAAAACACTCCAATTTTCATCACTCAACGCTCCGACTCATTCCATTAACCTAATAAGACATGGGAGGAAAGTTATCAGGGGATCAGGGTACTAACTCTCCAAAACGACCGGCCAGGTCGTTACATTGGGGTTCCCCCTCCTACATAAAAGGGATCCTTGTTATTTTGTAAGATATATGATATTCAATACAACAAGAATATTCTCTGCTCTCTAACTTGAACATACTCAACTATTTTTCCAATGATATATTGTTTTCATTTATTGTGTTCATTAATTGTTCTTCAGTCATTGCTCATTATTTACCATTAAAGGCTATCACTACTAAAAATCCGGCAAAAAGCGACCAAAAATTTGTGACCAAAATTGGTCTGTCAAGAAAAGCGACCAAGGTTGGTCGCTAAATTGGAGAAAATAATTAAAAAATAATTTTAAATACATTAGCGACCAAGGTTGGTCGCTTTTTGGTTGATAATGTGGTCAAAATGTTGACCGGACTGGTATGACTTGCATGGTCAAAGAAATGTTGAATTTAGCGACCAACTTTGGTCGTTAAAGTGGGACCCAGTTATAAAATATGAATAATTATATTATTATAAAAAAAAATATATAAAATATAAATAAATAAAATTTAAAATTAGCGACCAAAGTTGGTCTCTAATTTCTTCCCTTCTCATAAGCGACCAACTTTGGTCGTTAAAGTGGGACCCAGTTATAAAATATGAATAATTATATTATTATAAAAAAAAATATATAAAATATAAATAAATAAAATTTAAAATTAGCGACCAAAGTTGGTCGCTTATGAGAAGGGAAGAAATTAGAGACCAACTTTGGTCGCTAATCTGGGACCCAGATATAAAATTGTGATGACCCAAGAGGGTCATCCTAAGAAATTCTAGCTAAATCTGTGTTCCGAGGCCCCGAAAGCCTCCGTTAATCTTACCTCGATGTGCGTGCGCAGCCCGGGCAGGTAGCCGGGAAGTTTCTATGTGAAATTTGATAAAAATGAGAGTTTTGAATTGAATAATTGAATAAAGTTAACTTTGGTCAACATTTTTGGTAAATGGACCCGGACCCGTGATGTGACGGTCCCGGACCCATGATGTGACGGTCCCGGAGGGTCCGTAGGAAAATATGGGACTTGGGCATAAGCCCGGAATCGAATTTTGAGGTCCCAAGCCCGAGAAATGAATTTTTAAAAGAAATTATTTTCTGAAAATAATAAAGGAATGTGAAAGTGAATAATTATGTGAAAACCTTGTTACCGGGTCGTATTGTGGTTCCGGAGCCTGGAACAGGTTTATTATATGTTATTTGTCCTACTTGTGGAATTTGGTGTAAAACGGGCTTGAATTTAGGTGTTTCGGATCAAATGAGGTTTTGAGGTTTTTGAAGACTTTGAAATGCGGCGTGGAAAGTGATGTATTTTCCCGAGGTCCGAATGAAATTCCGAGACTGGGAATAGTTCCGTTGTGTCATTTATAACTAGACTGCAAAGTTTGATGTCATTCCGAGCAGTTTAGGCCGGTTCTGCGCGTTGAAGTGAATTCTAGAATTTTAAAGTTCTTAAGATTGATTAATTAGGTTTTTGGGGGTTTGATTTCGAGTTCCGCTGTTGTTTTTCATGTGCCGAAAGCTTGAGCGAGTCTGTTTAGTGATTTGGGACTTGTTGGTATATTTTGACGGGGGCCCGCGCGAGGCCAAAACCAGCAGAAACCACTGCTGGTGCACAACAGCTGGTGTGACCGCAGGTGCGGTTGCCCAGCCACAGGTGCGGGACCACCCCTGCGGTCCCAGCCTTCGCAGGTGCGATGCTTCTCACAGGCGCGACTCTTCCTTCGCAGGAGTGGGACCGCAGGTGCGGCTCCCAACTCCGCAGGTGCGAGCCCAGGGCCCAGGCCTTCTTCCGCAAGGGCGACCTTTATTCTCGCAGGCGCGGGACCGTACCTGCGGTCCTAACGTCGCAGGTGCGGAAACCCCTGCTGGCAGACCCCTTAAATACTCCAAAATTTCGGGTTTTCTTCACTTTCACCCATTTTCAACCACCATTAGAGGACAACCAAGCTTGGGCAACACCATTCACGACCTCCCACTGTAAGAGGTAAATTAAAACCCCTTAACTTCTAGTTTTAACATTAATTCCTAGTTAAATTCATTACTAAATCACCTAAAAATCATAGAATTAGGTAATAAACTTTAGGGTTCTTGGGGATTTTGGGACTTTACCATGCAAGGCCACGAATTCTTGAATAAATTACATAACTTCGATCCTTAGGCTCTGGGTAATTAGTTCCTTCATGAATTTTCGGAAATTGGGACGTGTGGGCCCGGGGTCGAATTTCATTGTTCTTGAAAGAAATGTAGGAAATGTATAATTTGGCTGGGAATTGGTTATTGAGCACGAGGGGACATTCCGTGCTGAGTGTTATTATATATGCACGAGGGGACATTCCGTGCCGAGTGATTGTGAGGTTATGCACGAGGGGACATTCCGTGCTGAGTGTTATTATATATGCACGAGGGGACATGCCGTGCCTTTTCTGTTTATTATATGTTTGAGAAGTTTAATTTCAATCTTGTATTTACGTTTCATTTACTACTCTGTTCTACTGTGTTAGCCTATAGTTACCCCAACCTCCCCAGCATGTTCTCCCCGTATCAGTATTACTTGCTTATTTCGGTTGTCATTTTTCCTGTTATTATATGAAATTGCACAGGTACATATGTGGTGTTGGTCTTAGCCTCGTCACTACTTCGCCGAGGTTAGGCTCGACACTTACTTAGTACATGGGGTCGGTTGTACTGATGCTACACCTGCACTTCTTTATGATGTGCAGATTACGCAGCCGGACCCGGTGATTACTGATTATCGGAGCACCCTATCATTCACAGGAGACATCGAGGAAGACCCGCAGACGTTCGTGGGCCTTGACGTCACTTTCTACCTTCCACTCTCAGCTTTGTCTTATTTTGTATTTCAAAGACAGCCTTATGTATTTCTTTCTGACCTTTTGTTGTAGTAATCTCTTAGATATTCCGTGAAGTATGCGACACCAGTTCTGGGATTATGTATATGGGTTGTATTTTGAATATGCTATGTATTATTTTGGTTATTTGCTAAATTTTCATATTGTGGGCCGTCGATGCCCTAGTTAATTTGCTCGTTCTGTAGTTGTTGATTTATATTCAGTTAAAGCGATGGCTTGTCTAGCGAGTTCACTGTTGGACGCAGTCATGGCCCGAAGGTGGGATTTCGGGTCGTGATAAGTTGGTATCAGATCCCTAGGTTGCTTAGGTCTCACAACTCACGGACAAACTTGGTAGAGTCTGAGGGATCGGTACGGAGACGTCCGTACTTATCCCCCAGAGGCTGCAAAGTTAGGAATAACTTCACATCTTTCATTCTCTGTCGTGCCAGTTTAAAATCTGATTACTAATTGAGATTCTATCTTACTCTCTCGCAGATGGCGAGAACGCGCGCTTCCTCATCGACCGACCTGCAGCCTGTTCCTCCTATTGCAGCTCCTACGAGGGGCCGAGGCCGTGCTAGAGGCCGAGGCAGAGCTAGGCCAGCAGATCCAGTAGAGGACCCACAGGTAGACTTTGCCGCTGAGGTTCCTACTCCGACAGTCCCAGTTGGACCGACTCAGGTCCCAGAGGGGTTCTTTGCCACCCCAGTACTTCAGGAAGCTCTAGTCCGCTTAGTGGGAATCATGGAGAGCGTGGCTCAGGCCGGTCTTCTTCCTACTGCACCATCTGGATCTCAGGCTGGGGGAGGGACCCAGACTCCTCCTATACACACGCCAGAGTAGTTTGCCACCCAGTTCTAGACTCCGGTGCCTCAGACGGCCAGAGTAGTTCAGTCAGGTATTGTGGCACCAGCAGCTGAGGGAGCAGCCATGTCCGCAGATGCTCTGTGGAGATTGGATCGGTTCACCAAGCTATTTACTACCACATTTACCGGTGCACCATCAGAGGATCCTTAGGATTATTTAGACAGTTGTTATGAGGTTCTTCTGAACATGGGCATTGTGGAGTCCAATGGAGTTGATTTTGCTACATTTCATCTTTCTGGCACCGCCAAGACTTGGTGGAGAGATTACTGCTTGACCAGACCAGCTGGGTCTGCACCTTTGACTTGGGGTCAGTTTGCCGAGTTGTTCTTGGGAAAGTTCCTTCCAGTTACTCAGATAGAGGATATTCGGAGGCAGTTTGAGCATCTACGGCAGGGCTCCATGTCCGTCACTCAGTACGAGACCAGGTTTATTATGCTGGCCAGGCATGCCCTTATGATACTCCCCACTGATCGGGAGAGGGTTCAGAGGTTTATTGAGGGTCTGGCCCAGCCCATCAGGCTCTAGATGGCAAGGGAGATGGGTACTGATATCTCCATTCAGGATGCAGCCGATGTGGCCAAACGTATTGAGATGATATTGTCCCAGGGTGGTGGTCAGGGGTCTGACAAGAGACCTCGTCATTTCGGCCGNCAGCTTCCATCAGTGTACCGCCGATTCAGAGCTATCAGGGTGGTCATTCTGGTCGACAGGGTCAGTTCCAGGGCCAATATTCTCAGCAGCCAATGTCTTGCTTCACTTGCGGTGGTATGGGGCACATTTCAAGGTTTTTCCCCCGAGGTTTTTGTGGGTCTCAGTATCAGGGTTCCCGTGCCATGGTTCCCGCATCAGGTGCACCCTCACCCCCTCAGCCAGCTAGGGGTGGTGGTCGTGGTGCTAAAGGTAGAGGTCAGACTCATAGCGGTGGAGGGAAGGCCGTGAGCGGTAGGGGTCAGCCCGTGGTAGGCAGACCAAGAGATGTTCAGGTTGGAGAGGCTCAGCCCCGGTGTTATGCATTTCCTGCTCGTCCAGATGTTGAGGCTTCCGATGCAGTTATCACAGTTACAGTTCTAGTTTGCAGCCGAGAGGCTTCGGTGTTATTTGATCCAGGTTCTACATTCTCCTATGTGTCTTCATACTTTGCCCCTTATTTGAGTATGCCCCGTGACTCCTTGGGTACTGCTGTACATGTGTCTACACCGGTGGGTGATTCTATAGTGGTAGATCGAGTCTACCGTGCTTGCGTAGTAGCTATTGGTGGTCTGGAGACTCAGGTTGATCTTTTGCTTCTTGATATGGTTGACTTTGATGTTATATTGGGGATGGATTGGCTATCTCCATATCATGCTATCATGGACTGTCATGCCAAGACAGTGACCTTGGCCTTACCAGGTGTGCCTCGTTTAGAGTGGAGGGGGACTCCTAGTCATTCTTCTGGCAGGGTTATTTCTTATATGAAGGCTCGGCGCATGGTCGAGAAGGGGTGTTTGGCCTATTTGGCCTATGTTCGCGATTCTAGTGCTGAGGTTCCTTCTATGGAGTCTGTGCTCGTGGTTCGTGAATTTCTAGAGGTATTCCCTGCTGATCTGCCCGGTATGCCACCCGATAGGGACATTGATTTCTGTATTGAGCTAGTTGATGGCATTTAGCCCATCTCTATTCCCCCGTATTGTATGGCTCCGCCAGAGTTGAAGGAATTAAAGGAGCAATTGCAGGATTTGTTGGATAAAGGCTTCATCAGGCCTAGTGTGTCACATTGGGG
>ML257909.1:0-18846 GCA_005239495.1 Nicotiana undulata | reverse complement strand
GATCAGCTTCAGGGTGCTACGGTGTTCTCTAAAATAGACTTGAGGTCTGGTTATCATCAGCTGAGGATTAGGGCTTCTGATGTGCCTAAGGCAGCTTTTCGCACTCGTTTTGGGCATTATGAGTTCTTGGTCATGTCATTCGGGTTGACTAATGCCCCCGCTGCTTTTATGGAGTTGATAAATCGGGTATTCAGGCCTTATCTAGACTCATTTGTGATCGCGTTTATAGATGATATTTTGGTAAACTCTCGTAGACGAGAGGAGCACGAGCAGCACCTTCGAGTCGTCCTCCAGACTCTAAGGGATAGTCAGTTGTATGCCAAATTTTCCAAGTGTGAGTGCTGGTTGAGTTCGGTGGCATTTCTGGGCCATGTTGTGTCGGCAGAAGGTATTCAGGTGGATCCGAAGAAAGTTTTAGCTGTTAGAGATTGGCCTAGGCCCACTTCAGCCACAGAGATTCAGAGTTTCTTGGGCCTAGCATGCTATTATCGCCGGTTTGTGGAGGGATTTTCATCTATAGCAGCCCCTATGACCAAGTTGACGCAGAAGAGTGCCCAGTTCAGATTGTCGGAGGAGTGTGAGGCGAGCTTTCAGAAGCTCAAAACAGCCTTGACCACAGCACCGGTGTTGGTACTGCCCACAGGTTCAGGTTCTTATACCATGTATTGTGATGCTTCGCGAGTTGGGCTTGGTTCTGTGTTGATGCAGGATGGGAAGGTTATAGCCTATGTTTCACGTCAGTTGAAGATTCATGAAAAGAAGTATCCAGTCCATGATTTGGAGCTTGCAGCTATTGTTCATGCCTTGAAGATTTAAAGGCACTATTTGTATGGGGTACCGTGTGAGGTATTCACCGATCACAAGAGTTTGCAATACTTATTTAAGCAAAAGGAGTTGAATATGAGGCAGAGGAGATGGTTAGAGTTGCTGAAAGATTATGACATCACTATTCTCTATCATCCGGGAAAGGCCAAGGTGGTGGTCGATGCCTTGAGCCAGAAATCAATCAGCATGGGTAGTTTGGCTTATCTATCAGTTGGTGAACAACCTTTGGCTTTGGATGTTCAGGCGTTAGCCAATCGATTTGTTAGGTTGGAAGTTTTTGAGGGCGACAGTGTTTTGGCCCATACCGTCGCTCGTTCTTCATTGTATGATCGTATTTGTGCCAGGCAGTATGATGATCATCATTTGTGTGCTCTTAGAGATGCGGTTCGGCACGGACGTGCCAAGCAAGTCACGGTTGATGCTGAGGGAGTTTTGAAATTGGAGGGTCGCATATGTATTCCTGATGTTGATGGCATTCGTGAGTTAATATTGCAGGAGGCCCACAGTTCCAGGTATTCCATTCATCCGGGCGCCGCAAAGATGTACCAGGACTTGCGGCCGCATTATTGGTGGCGTAGAATGAAGAAGAATATCGTGGCTTATGTGGCGCGGTGCTTGAATTGTCAGCATGTTAAATATGAGCACCAGAGACCCGGTGGTTTGATGCAGCAGATTCAGCTTCCCGAGTGGAAGTGGGAGCTTATCTCGATTGATTTTGTAGTTGGACTCCCACGGTCTCCGAGGATGGTTGATGCAGTATGGGTTGTGGTAGATAGGCTGACCAAATCAGCACATTTCATTCCGGTGGCGGTTTCATCTTCAGCAGAGAAGTTGGCTCAGATCTATATTAGAGAGATTGTCAGATTGCACGGTGTGCCCTTATCTATCATATCAGACCGAGGTACTCAGTTTACCTCCCATTTCTGGAGAGTATTTCAGAGAGAGTTGTGCACTCATATAAAGTTGAGCACAACATTTCATCCTTAGACGGACGGACAGTCCGAGCGCACTATTCAGGTTTTGGAGGATATGTTGCGGGCATGTGTTATATATTTTGGTGGTTCATGGGATCAGTTCATTCCCTTAGCAGAGTTTGCCTACAACAACAGTTACCAGTCGAGCATTCAGATGGATCCGTATGAGGCGTTGTATGGTAGGCGATGTCGGTCTCCAATCGGATGGTTTGAGCCCGGATAGGCAAGGTTATTGGGTTCTAAGTTAGTCCAGGATGCCTTTGATAAGGTGAAGATTATTCAGGATAGACTTCGTACAACTCAGTCCAGGAAAAAGAACTATGCAGATCGTAGGGTTCGAGATTTGGCTATTATGGTAGGAGACCAGGTGTTCCTTCGAGTGTCGACTATGAAGGGCATGATAAGATTCAGAAAGAGGGGCAAGTTGAGCCCTAGGTACATTGGTCCATTTAAGATTTTAAATAAGATAGGAGGGGTGGCCTACAGACTTGCCTTGCCATCGCATTTATCCGCAGTGCATCCCGTGTTTCATGTATCCATGCTCCGGAAGTATATTGCAGATCCATCTCATGTTCTTGATTTCAGCGGTGTCCAATTGGACAAGGATCTGACTTATGAGGAGGAGCCAGTAGCCATATTAGATAGGCAGGTTCGCTAGTTGAGGTCGAAGAGTTATCCTTCGGTCCGTATTCAGTGGAGGGGTCAGCCTGTCGAGGAAGCTACCTGGGAGTCCGAGCCCGATATGAGGAGTCGTTACCCCCATCTTTTCTCAGACTCAGGTACTTTCCTATGTTCGTTCGAGGACGAACGTTTGTTTTAGAGGTGGAGATTGTGATGACCCAAGAGGGTCATCCTAAGAAATTCTAGCTAAATCTGTGTTTCGAGGCCATGAAAGCCTCTGTTAATCTCACCTCGATGTGCGTGCGCAGCCCGGACAGGTAGCCGGGAAGCTTCTATGTGAAATTTGATAAAAATGGGAGTTTTGAATTGAATAATTGAATAAAGTTGACTTTGGTCAACGTTTTTGGTAAACGGACCCGGATCCGTGATGTGACGGTTCCGAAGAGTCCGTAGGAAAATATGGGACTTGGGCATATGCCCGGAATCGAATTCCGAGGTCCTAAGCCCGAGAAATGAATTTTTAAAAGAAATTGTTTTCTGAAAAATAAAAAAGGAATGTGAAAGTGAATAATTATGTGAAAACCTTGTTACCGGGTCCGTATTGTGGTTCCAGAGCCCGGAACAGGTTTATTATATGTTATTTGTCCTACTTGTGGAATTTGGTGTAAAACGGGCTTGAATTGAGTGGTTTCAGATCAAATGAGGTTTTGAGGTTTTTGAAGAATTTGGAATGCGGCTTGGAAAGTGATGTTATATTCCCGAGGTCTTAATGAAATTTCGAGATCGGGAAAAGTTCCGTTGTGTCATTTATAACTTATCTACAAATTTTGAAGTCATTCCGAGCAGTTTAGGCCGGTTCGGCGCGTTGAAATGAATTCTAGAATTTTAAAGTTCTTAAGATTGATTAATTAGGTTTTTGGTGGTTTGATTTCGAGTTCCGCTGTTGTTTTTCATGTTCCGAAAGCTCGAGCGAGTCCGTTTAGTGATTTGGGACTTGTTGATATATTTGGACGGGAGCTCGGATGGGCCCAGATGCCTCCCGGACCCCGCGCGAGGCCAAGAACCAGCATAAACCACTGCTGGTGCACAACAGCTGGTGTGACCGCAGGTGCGGTTGCCCATCCACAGGTGCGGGACCGCAGGTACGGCTCCCAACTCCGCAGGTGCGAGCCCAGGGCCCAGGCCTTCTTCCGCAAGGGCGACCTTTTTCCTCGCAGGTGCGGGACCGCACCTGCGGTCCTAAGGTTGCAGGTGCGGAAACCCCTTTAGGCAGACCCCTTAAAATACTCCAAAATTTCGGGTTTTCTTCACTTTCACCCATCTTCAACCACCATTAGAGAACAACCAAGTTTTGGCAACACCATCCACGACCACCCACTGTAAGAGGTAAGTTAAAACCCCTAAAATTCTAGTTTTAACATTAATTCCTAGTTAAATTCATTACTAAATCACCTAAAAATCATAGAATTAGGTAGTAATCTTTAGAGTTCTTGGGGATTTTGGGAATTTACCATGCAAGGCCACGACTTCTTGAATAAATTACATAACTTCGATCCTTAGGCTCCGGGTAATTAATTCCTTCATGAATTTTCGAAAATCGGGACATGTGGGCCCGAGTTCGAATTTTAGTGTTCTTGAAAAAAATGTAGGAAATGTATAATTTGGCTTGGGAATTGGTTATTGAGCACTTATTGATGATAATGGATCCATTATGACTAGATATTCCCGATTCAGAGTCGAACTCGAGAGGAAAGGCTGTGATCGAGGCTTGACTGGCATTTTCCGAGCCGAGGTAAGTGTTTCGCTTAACCTCAACTTGAGGGATTAGGTATAGAGTCTTAATTGCTATGTGTAACTCATGTCCAACGTATAGGTGTGGTGACGAGTGCCTATGCGTTGCGGTCAAGCATGCCCGTGAGTCAATGGTCATGAAATTGTGCTATGTTCTTAATATTCCCCGCACTAAGAGTAAATTATGAATTAAAAGTGATACTTGATGTTGTTTCATGACGTGGATAGTTATTGAGTTATTTGTTCCAGTTGAGGCTTACACTGTCGAAATTGTATTTCCGATGCGAGGTTGGTTACAGCTGAGACCCTTGTCGGGCATTTGTTGATATTGTAAGTGATGAATTCTCCTTGCTGGGATGAGGTAATTGTATTGAATATTTCCATGCACTCGAGATTTCGTATTGTTGACTTTAACATTGTTGTTGCCTTGTGTTTTTATTATTCGTCGCACGGGAGGACATGCCGTGTTGGCTGAGTGTTATTATATTATATATGCACGAGGGGATATTCCGTGCCGAGTGATTGTGAGGTTATGCACGAGGGGACATTCCGTGCTGAGTGTTATTATATACGCACGAGGGGACATTCTGTGCCGAGTGATTGTGAGGTTATGCACGAGGGGACATTCCGTGCTGAGTGTTATTATATATGCACGAGGGGACATTCCGTGCCGAGTGATTGTGAGGTTATGCACGAGGGGACATTCTGTGCTGAGTGTTATTATATATGCACGATGGGACATGCCGTGCCTTTTCTGTTCATTATATGTTTGAGAAGTTTAATTTCCGCCTTGTATTTACGTTCCATTTACTACTCTGTTCTGCTGTGTTAGCCTATAGTTACCCCAACCTCCCCAGCATGTTCTCCCCGTATCAGTATTATTTGCTTATTTCTGTTGTCATTTTTCCTGTTATTATATGAAATTGCACAGGTACATATGTGGTGTTGGTCGTAGCCTCGTCACTACTTCGCCGAGGTTAGGCTCGACACTTACTTAGTACATGGGGTCGGTTGTACTGATGCTACCTGCACTTCTTTATGATGTGTAGATTACGAAGCTGGACCTGGTCATCACTGACTATTGGAGCACCCTATCAGTCACAGGAGACATCGAGGTAGACCCGCAGACGTTCGTGGGCCTTGACGTCACCTTCTACCTTCCACTCTCATCTTTGTCTTATTTTGTATTTCAAAGACAGCCTTATGTATTTATTTCAGACCTTTTGTTGTAGTAATCTCTTAGATAGTCGAATATGCTATGTCTTATTTTGGTTATTTGCTAAATTTCATATTGTGGGCCGTCGATATGCTAGTTAATTTGCTCATTCTATAGTTGTTGATTTATATTCAGTTAAAGCGATGGCTTGTCTAGCGAGTTCACCGTTGGATGCAGTCATGGCCCAAAGGTGGGATTTCGGGTCGTGACAAGTTGGTTTCAGAGCCCTAGGTTTCTTAGGTCTCACAACTCACGGACAAACTTGGTAGAGTATGAGGGATCGGTACAGAGACGTCCGTACTTATCCCCCAGAGGCTGCAAAGTTAGGAATAACTTCATATCTTTCATTCTCTGTCGTGCCAGTTTAAAATCTAATTACTAATTGAGATTCTATCTTACTCTCTCGCAGATGGCGAGAACGCGCGCTTCCTCATCGACCGACCAGCAGCCTGTTCCTCCTATTGCAGCTCCTACGAGGGGCCGAGGCCGAGGCCGTGCTAGAGGCCGAGGCAGAGCTAGGGCAGCAGATCCAGTAGAGGACCCATAGGTTGATTTTGCCGCTGAGGTTCCTACTCCGACAGCCCCAGTTGGAACGACTCAGGTCCCAGAGGGGTTCATTGCCACCCCAGTACTTCAGGACGCTCTAGTATGCTTAGTGGGAATCATAGAGAGCGTGGCTCAGGCCGGTCTTCTTCCTACTGCACCATCTGGATCTCAGGCTAGGGGAGGGACCCAGACTCCTCCTATTCACACGCCAGAGCAGTTTGCCACCCAGTTCTAGACTCTGGTGCCTCAGACGGCCGGAGTAGTTCAGTCAGGTATTGTGGCACCAACAGCTGAGGGAGCAGCCATGTCCGCAGATGCTCTGTGGAGATTGGATCGGTTCACCAAGCTATTTACTACCACATTTACCGGTGCACCATCAGAGGATCCCCAGGATTATTTAGACAGTTGTTATGAGGTTCTTCGGAACATGGGCATTGTGGAGTCCAATGGAGTTGATTTGTCTACATTTCATCTTTCTGGCACCGCTATGACTTGGTGGAGAGATTACTGCTTCACCAGACTAGCTGGGTCTGCACCATTGATTTGGGGTCAGTTCGCCGAGTTGTTCTTGGGAAAGTTCCTTCCAGTTACTCAGATAGAGGATCTTCGGAGGCAGTTTGAGCGTCTACAGCAGGGCTCCATGTCCGTCACTCAGTGCGAGACCAGGTTTATTACGCTGGCCAGGCATGCCCTTATGATACTCCCCACTGATCGGGAGAGGGTTCAGAGGTTTATTGAGGGTCTGGCCCAGCCCATCAGGCTCCAGATGACTAGGGAGACGGGTACTGATATCTCCTTTCAGGATGCAGCCGATGTGGCCAAACGTATTGAGATGATATTGTCCCAAGGTGGTGGTATGGGGTCTGACAAGAGACCTCGTCATTTCGGCCATTTCAGTGGTGCCTCATCTGGAGGCAGATATTCCCTTGGCAGAGGCCATCCTCCTAGGCCTTATCAGGCGGCACTCTAGGATATCCCGCAGTGCACCTGCAGCTTCCATCAGTGTACCGCCGATTCAGAGCTATCAGGGTGGTCATTCTGGTCGATAGGGTCAGTTCCAGGGCCAGTTTTCTCAGCAGCCGAGGTCTTGCTTCACTTGTGGGTGTATGGGGCAGATTTCAAGGTTTTTCCCCTGGGGTTTTGGTGGGTCTTAGTATCAGGGTTCCCGTGCCATGGTTCCCGCATCAGGTGCACCCTCACCCCCTCAGCTAGCTAGGGGTGGTGGTCGTGGTGCTAGAGGTAGAGGTCAGACTCATAGCAGTGGAGGGCCGGCCGTGAGCGGTAGGGGTCAGCCCGTGGCAGGCAGACCCAAAGATGTTCAGGTTGGAGGGGCTCAGCCCCGGTGTTATGCATTTCCTGCTCGTCTAGATGCTGAGGCTTCCGATACAGTTATCAGAGGTACAGTTCTAGTTTGCAGCCGAGACGCTTCAGTGTTATTTGATACAGGTTCTACATTCTCCTATGTGTCTTCATACTTTGCCCCTTATTTGAGTATGCCCTGTGATTCCTTGAGTACTGTTGTACATGTATTTACGCCGGTGGGTGATTCTATAGTGGTAGACCAAGTCTACCGTGCTTGCGTAGTAGTTATTGGTGGTTTGGAGACTCGGGTTGATCTCTTGCTTCTTGATATGGTTGACTTTGATATTATATTGGGCATGGACTGGTTATCTCCCTATTATGCTATTCTGGACTGTCATGCCAAGACAGTGATCCTAGCCTTGCCAGGAGTACCTCAGTTAAAGTGAAGAGGGACTCTTAGTCATTCCTCTGGTAGAGTTATTTCATAAATGAAGGCTCGGCGCATGGTCGAGAAGCGGTGTTTGGCCTATTTGGCCTATGTTCGTTATTCTAGTGCTGAGGTTCCTTCTATGGAGTCTGTGCCCGTGGTTCGTGAATTTCCAGAGGTATTCCCTGCTGATTTGCCGTGTATGCCACCCGACAGGGACATTGATTTCTGTATTGAGCTAGTTGAGGGCATTCAGCCCATCTCTATTCCCCCGTATCATATGGCTCCGCCAGAGTTGAAGGAATTAAAGGAGCAATTGCAGGATTTGTTGGATAAAGGCTTCATCATGCCTAGTGTGTCACCTTGGGGGTGCTCTAGTATTGTTCTTGAAGAAGAAAGATGGCTCAATGAGGATGTGTATTGACTACCGGCAATTGAATAAGGTTACTGTCAATAACAAGTATCCTTTGCCGAGGATTGATGACTTATTCGATCAGCTTCAGGGTGCTACAGTGTTCTCAAAAATAGACTTGAGGTCTGGTTATCATCAGCTAAGGATTAGGGCTTCTGATGTGCCTAAGACAGCTTTTCGCACTCGTTATGGGCATTATGAGTTCTTGGTTATGTCGTTCGGGTTGACTAATTCCCCCGCTGCTTTTATTGAGTTGATAAATCGGGTATGCAGGCCTTATCTGGACTTATTTGTGATCGTGTTTGTAGATGATATTTTGGTATACTCTCGTAGCCGAGAGGAGCACGAGCAGCACCTTCGAGTCATCCTCCAGACTCTGAGGGATAGTACGTTATATGCCAAATTTTCCAAGTGTGAATTGTGGTTGAGTTCGGTGGCATTTCTGGACCATGTTGTGTCGGCAGAAGGTATTCAGGTGGATCCGAAGAAAGTTTTAGCCGTTAGAGATTGGCCTAGGCCCACTTCAGCCATAGAGATTCGGAGTTTCTTGGGTCTAGCATGCTATTATCGCCGGTTCGTGGAGGGATTTTCATCTATAGCAGCCTCTATGATCAAGTTGACGCAGAAGAGTGCCTAGTTCAGATGGTCGGAGGAGTGTGAGGCGAGCTTTCAGAAGATCAAAACAGCCTTGACCACAACACCGGTGTTGGTACTATCCACAGGTTCAGGTTCTTATACCGTGTATTGTGATACTTCACGAGTTGGGCTTGGTGCAGTGTTGATGCGGGATGGGAAGGTTATAGCATATGCTTCACGTCAGTTGAAGATTCATGAAAAGAACTATCCAGTCCATGATTTGGAGCTTGCAGCTATTGTTCATGCCTTGAAGATTTGGAGGCACTATTTGTATGAGGTACTGTGTGAGGTATTCACCGATCACAAGAGTTTGCAATACTTATTTAAGCAAAAGGAGTTGAATATAAGGCAGAGGAGATGGTTAGAGTTGCTGAAATATTATGACATCAGTAATCTCTATCATCCGGGAAAGGCCAATGTGGTGGTCGATGCCTTGAGCCGGAAATAAGTCAGCATGGGTAGTTTGGCTTATCTATCAGCTGGTGAACGACCTTTGGCTTTGGATGTTCAGGCGTTAGCGAATCGATTTGTTAGATTGGAGGTTTTTGAAAGCGGCAGTGTTTTGGCCCATACCGTCGCTCGTTCTTCATTGTATGATCGTATTTGTGCCAGGCAGTATGGTGATCATCATTTGTGTGCTCTTAGAGATACAGTTCGGCACGGACGTGCCAAGCAAGTCACGGTTGATGCTGAGGGAGTTTTGAGATTGCAGGGTCGCATATGTATTCCTGATGTTGATGGCATTCGTGAGTTAATATTGCAGGAGGCCCACAGTTCAAGGTATTCCATTCATCCGGGTGCCGCAATGATGTACCAGGACTTGCGGCAGCATTATTGGTGGCGTAGAATGAAGAAGGATATCGTGGCTTATGTGGCGCAGTGCTTGAATTGTCAGCATGTTAAATATGAGCACCAGAGACCCGGTGGTTTGATTCACTTTCACCCATGTTCAACCACCATTAGAGGACAACCATGTTTTGGCAACACCATCCACGACCACCTACTGTAAGAGGTAAGTTAAAACCCCTAAACTTCTAGTTTTAACATTAATTCCTAGTTAAATTCATTACTAAATCTCCTAAAAATCATAGAATTAGGTAGTAACCTTTAGGGTTCTTGGGGATTTTGGGACTTTACCATGCAAGGCCACGAATTCTTGAATAAATTACATAACTTCGATCCTTAGGCTCCGGGTAATTAGTTCCTTCATGAATTTTCGAAAATTCGGACGTGTGGGCCCGAGGTCGAATTTTAGTGTTCTTGAAAGAAATGTAGGAAATGTATAATTTGGCTTGGGAATTTGTTATTGAGCACTTATTGATGATAATGAATCCATTGTGACTAGATATTCCCGATTCGGAGTCGAAATCGATAGGAAAGGCTGTGATCGAGGCTTGATTGGCATTTTCGGAGCCGAGGTAAGTGTTTGACTTAACCTCAGCTTGAGGGATTAGGTATAGAGTCGTAATTGCTATGTGTAACTCATGTCCAACGTATAGGCGTGGTGACGAGTGCCTATGCTTTGCGGTCAAGCATGCCCGTGAGTCAATGGTTATGAAATTGTGCTATGTTCTTAATATTCCCCGCACTATGAGTAAATTATGAATTAAAAGTGATACTTGATGTTGTTTCATGACGTGGATAGTTATTGAGTTATTTGTTCCAGTTGAGGCTTACAATGTTGAAATTGTATTTCCGATGCGAGGTTGGTTACAGCTGAGACCCTTGTCGGGTATTTGTTGATAATGTAAGTGATGAATTCTCTTTGCCGGGACGAGGTAATTGTATTGAATATTTCCATGCACTCGAGACTTCATATTGTTGACTTTCACGTTATTGTTGCCTTGTGTTTTTATTATTCGTCGCACGAGGGGACATGCCGTGTTGACTGAGTGTTATTATATTATATATGCACGAGGGTACATTCCGTGTCGAGTGATTGTGAGGTTATGCACGAGGAGACATTCCGTGCTGAGTGTTATTATATACGCACGAGGGGACATTCCGTGCTGAGTGATTGTGAGGTTATGCACGAGGGGACATTCCGTGCTGAGTGTTATTATATATGCACGAGGGCACATTCCGTGCCGAGTGATTGTGTGGTTATGCACGAGGGGACATTCCGTGCTGAGTGTTATTATATATGCACGAGGGGACATTCCGTGCCGAGTGATTGTGAGGTTATGCACGAGGGGACATTCCGTGCTGAGTGTTATTATATATGCACGAGGGGACATGCCGTGCCTTTTCTGTTCATTATATGTTAGAGAAGTTTAATTTCCGCCTTGTATTTACGTTTCATTTACTACTCTGTTCTGCTGTGTTAGCCTATAGTTACCCCAACCTCCCCAGCATGTTCTCCCCGTATCAGTATTACTTGCTTATTTCTGTTGTCATTTTTCCTGTTATTATATGAAATTGCACAGGTACATATGTGATGTTGGTCCTAGCCTCGTCACTACTTCGCCGAGGTTAGGCTCGACATTTACTTAGTAAATGGGATTCGGTTGTACTGATGCTACACCAGCACTTCTTTATGATGTGCAGATTACGCAGCCGGACCCGGTGATCACTAACGATCGGAGCACCCTATCCGTCACAGGAGACATCGAGGTAGACCTGCAGACGTTCGTGGGCCTTGACGTCACCTTCTACGTTCCACTCTCAGTTTTGTCTTATTTTGTATTTCAAAGACAGCCTTATGTATTTATTTCAGACCTTTTGTTGTAGTAATCTCTTAGATAGTCTGTGAAGTATGCGACACCAGTTCTGGGATTATGTATATGGGTTGTATTTCGAATATGATATGTCTTATTTTGGTTATTTGCTAAATTTAATGTTGTGGGCCGTCGATGCCCTAGTTAATTTGCTCGTTCTGTCGTAGTTGATTTATATTCAGTTAAAGCGATGGCTTGTCTAGCGAGTTCACCGTTGGACGCAGTCATGGCCCGAAGGTGGGATTTCGGGTCGTGAGAAGTTGGTATCAGAGCCCTAGGTTGCTTAGGTCTCACAACTCACGGACAAACTTGGTAGAGTCTGAGGGATCGGTACGGAGACATCCGTACTTATCCCCCAGAGGCTGCAAAGTTAGGAATAACTTCACATCTTTCATTCTCTATCGTGCCAGTTTAAAATCTGATTACTAATTGAGATTCTATCTTACTCACTCGCAGATGGCCAGAATGCGCGCTTGCTCATCGACCGACAAGAAGCATGTTCCTCCAATTGCAGCTCCTACGAGGGGCCGAGGCCGAGGCCGTGCTAGAGGCCGAGGCAGAGCTAGGGCAACATATCCAGTAGAGGACCCACAGGTAGACTTTACCGCTGAGGTTACTACTCCGAAAGTCCCAGTTGGACCGACTCAGGTCCCAGAGGGGTTCATTGCCACCCCAGTACTTCAGGACTCTAGTTTGCTTAGTGGGAATCATGGAGAGCGTGGCTCAGCCCCGGTGTTATGCATTTCCTGCTCGTCCAGATGCTGAGGCTTTCGATGCAGTTATCACAGGTACAGTTCTAGTTTGCAGCCGAGAGGCTTCGGTGTTATTTGATCCAGGTTCTACATTCTCCTATGTGTCTTCATACTTTGCCCCTTATTTGAGTATGCCCCGTGATTCCTTGAGTACTGCTGTACATGTATCTACGCCGGTGGGTGATTCTATAGTGGTAGACCAAGTCTACCGTGCTTGCGTAGTAGTTATTGGTGGTTTGGAGACTCAGGTTGATCTCTTGCTTCTTGATATGGTTGACTTTGATATTATATTGGGAATGGATTGGTTATCTCCCTATTATGCTATTCTGGACTGTCATGCCAAGACAGTGATCCTAGCCTTGCCAGGAGTACCTCGGTA
The DNA here is from genome assembly GCA_005239495.1 of Nicotiana undulata. Lineage (NCBI taxonomy): Eukaryota > Viridiplantae > Streptophyta > Magnoliopsida > Solanales > Solanaceae > Nicotiana > Nicotiana undulata. The sequence goes on along the minus strand of ML257909.1, from coordinate 6,248 downwards.
AGAGTGGAGAGGGACTCCTAGTCATTCCTCTGGTAGAGTTATTTCTTATATGAAGGCTCGGCGCATGGTCGAGAAGGAGTGTTTGGCCAATTTGGCCTATGTTCGTGATTCTAGTGCTGAGGTTCCTTCTATGGAGTCTGTGCCCGTGGTTCGTGAATTTCCAGAGGTATTCCCTGTTGATCTGCCGGGTATGCCACCCGACAGGGACATAGATTTCTGTATTGAGCTAGTTGAGGGCATTCAGCCCATCTCTATTCCCCCGTATCGTATGGCTCCGCCAGAGTTGAAGGAGTTAAAGGAGCAATTGCAGGATTTGTTGGATATAGGCTTCAACAGGCCTAGTGTGTCACCTTGGGGGTGCTCCAGTATTGTTCGTGAAGAAGAAAGATGGCTCAATGAGGATGTGTATTGACTACCGGCAATTGAATAAGGTTACTGTCAAGAACAAGTATCCTTTGCCGAGGATTGATGACTTATTTGATCAGCTTCAGGGTGCTACGGTGTTCTCAAAAATAGACTTGAGGTCTGGTTATCATCAGCTGAGGATTAGGGTTTCTGATGTGCCTAAGACAGCTTTTCGCACTCGTTATGGGCATTATAAGTTCTTGGTCATGTCGTTCGGGTTGACTAATTCCCCCGCGTCTTTTATTGAGTTGATAAATCGGGTATGCAGGCCTTATCTGGACTCATTTGTGATCGTGTTTGTAGATGATATTTTGGTATACTCTCGTAGCCGAGAGGAGCACGAGCAGCACCTTCGAGTCATCCTCCAGACTCTGAGGGATAGTACGTTATATGCCAAATTTTCGAAGTGTGAATTGTGGTTGAGTTCGGTGGTATTTCTGGACCATTGTGTCGGCAGAAGGTATTCAGGTGGATCCGAAGAAAGTTTTAGCCGTTAGAGATTGGCCTAGGCCCACTTCAGCCACAGAGATTAAGAGTTTCTTGGGCCTAGCAGGCTATTATCGTCGGTTCGTGGAGGGATTTTCATCTATAGCAGCCCCTATGACCAATTTGACGCAGAAGAGTGCCCAGTTCAGATGGTCGGAAGAGTGTGAGGCGAGCTTTCAGAAGATCAAAACAGCCTTGACCACAGCACCGGTGTTGGTACTGCCCACAAGTTCAGGTTCTCATACCGTTTATTGTGATGCTTCGCGAGTTGGGCTTGGTGCAGTGTTGATGCAGGATGGGAAGGTTATAGCATATGTTTCACGTCAGTTGAAGATTCATGAAAAGAAGTATCCAGTCCATGATTTGGAGCTTGCAGCTATTGTTCATGCCTTGAAGATTTGGAGGCACTATTTGTATGGGGTACCGTGTGAGGTATTCACCGATCACAAGAGTTTGCAATACTTATTTAAGCAAAAGGAGTTGAATATAAGGCAGAGGAGATGGTTAGAGTTGCTGAAAGATTATGACATCACTATTCTCTATCATCCGGGAAAGGCCAATGTGGTGGCCGATGCCTTGAGCCAGAAATCAGTCAGCATGGGTAGTTTGGCTTATCTATCAGCTGGTGAACGACCTTTGGCTTTGGATGTTCAGGCGTTAGCCAATCGATTTGTTAGATTGGAGGTTTTTGAGGGCGGCAGTGTTTTGGCCCATACCGTCGCTCATTCTTCATTGTATGATCGTATTTGTGCCAGGCAGTATGAATATCATCATTTGTGTGCTCTTAGAGATGCGGTTCGGCACGAACGTGCCAAGCAAGTCACGGTTGATGCTGAGGGAGTTTTGAGATTGCAGGGTCGCATATGTATTCCTGATGTTGATGGTATTCGTGAGTTAATATTGCAGGAGGCCCACATTTCCAGGTATTCCATTCATCCGGGCGCCATAAAGATGTACCAGGACTTGCGGCAGCATTATTGGTGGCGTAGAATGAAGAAGGATATCGTGGCTTATGTGGCTCGGTGCTTGAATTGTCAGCATGTTAAATATGAGCACCAGAGACCAGGTGGTTTGATGCAGCATATTCAGCTTCCCGAGTGGAAGTGGGAGCTTATCACGATGGATTTTGTAGTTGGACTCCCACGGACTCCGAGGATGGTTGATGCAGTATGGGTTGTGGTAGATAGGCTGACCAAATCAGCACATTTCATTCCGGTGGCGGTTTCNCGAGAGATTGTCAGATTGCACGGTGTGCCCTTATCTATCATATCAGACCGAGGTACTCAGTTTACCTCCCTTCTGGAGAGTGTTTCAGAGAGATCTGGGCACTCACATAGAGTTGAGCACAACATTTCATCCTCAGACGGACGGACAGTTCGAGCGCACTATTCAGGTTTTGGAGGATATGTTGCGGGCATGTGTTATTGATTTTGGTGGTTCATGGGATCAGTTCATTCCCTTAGCAGAGTTTGCCTACAGCAATAGTTACCAGTCGAGCATTCAGATGGCTCCGTATGAGGCGTTGTATGGTAGGCGATGTCGGTCTCCAGTCGGATGGTTTGAGCCCGGAGAGGCTAGGTTACTGGGTTCTGAGTTTGTCCAGGATGCCTTGGATAAGGTAAAGATTATTCAGGATAGANATAAGATTCAGAAAGAGGGGCAAGTTGAGCCCTAGGTACATTGGTCCATTTGAGATTTTAGATAAGGTAGGAGAGGTGGCATACAGACTTGCCTTGCCACCGCATTTATCCGCAGTGCATCCCGTGTTTCATGTATACATGCTCCGAAAGTATATTGCAGATCCATCTCATGTTCTTGATTCCAGCGGTGTCCAATTGGACAAGGATCTGACTTATGAGGAGGAGCCAGTAGCCATATTAGATAGGCAGGTTCGCCAGTCGAGGTCGAAAAGGTTATCCTTCGGTCCGTATTCAGTTGAGGGGTCAGCCTGTCAAGGCAGCTACCTGGGAGTCCGAGCCCGATATGAGGAGTCGTTACCCAAATCTTTTCTCAGACTGAGGTACTTTCCTATGTTCGTTCGAGGACGAACGTTTGTTTTAGAGGTGGAGATTGTGATGACCCAAGAGGGTCATCCTAAGAAATTCTAGCTAAATCTGTGTTCCGAGGCCCCGAAAGCCTCCGTTAATGTCACCTCGATGTGCGTGCGCAGCCCGGGCAGGTAGCCGAGAAGCTTCTATGTGAAATTTGATAAAAATGAGAGTTTTGAATTGAATAATTTAATAAAGTTGACTTTGGACAACATTTTAGGTAAACGGACCCGGACCCGTGATATGACGGTCCCGGAGGGTCCGTAGGAAAATATGGGACTTGGGCATATGCCCAGAATCGAATTCCGAGGTCCCAAGCCCGAGAAATGAATTTTTAAAAGAAATTGTTTTCTGAAAATAATAAAGGAATGTGTAAGTGAATAATTATGTGAAAACCTTGTTACCGGGTCCGTATTGTGGTTCCAGAGCCCGGAACAGGTTTATTATATGTTATTTGTCCTACCTGTGGAATTTGGTGTAAAACGGGCTTGAATTGAGTGGTTTCGGATCAAATGAGGTTTTGAGATTTTTGAAGAATTTGAAATGCAGCTTGGAAAGTGATGTTATGTTCCCGAGGTCCGAATGAAATTCCGAGACCAGGAATAGTTCCGTTGTGTCATTTATAACTTATCTGCAAAGTTTGAAGTCATTCCGAGCAGTTTAGGTCGGTTCGGCGCGTTGAAATGAATTCTAGAATTGTAAAGTTCTTAAGATTGATTAATTAGGTTTTTGGGGGTTTGATTTCCAGTTCCGCTGTTGTTTTTCATGTTCCGAAAGCTCGAGCGAGTCCTTTTAGTGATTTGGGACTTGTTGTTATATTTGGACGGGGGCTCGGGTGGGCCCAAGTGCCTCCCGCACCCCGCGCGAGGCCAAAAACCAGCAGAAACCACTGCTGCTGCACAACAGCTGGTGTGACCGCAGGTGCGGTTGCCCAGCCGTAGGTGCGGGACTGCCCCTGCGGTCCCAGCCTTTGCAGGTGCGACGCTTCTCGCAGGCGCGACTCTTCCTTCGCAGGAGCGGGACCGCAGGTGTGGCTCCCAACTCCACAGGTGCGAGCCCAGGGCCCAGGCCTTCTTCCGCAAGGGCGACCATTTTCCTCGCAGGCGCGGGACCGGACCTGCGGTCCTAAGGTCGCAGGTGCGGAAACCCCTATTGGCAGACCCCTTAAATACTCCAAAATTTCGGGTTTTCTTCACTTTCACCCATCTTCAACCACCATTAGAGGACAACCAATTTTTGGCAACACCATCCACGACCACCCACTGTAAGAGGTAAGTTAAAAACCCAAAACTTCTAGTTTTAACATTAATTCCTAGTTAAATTAATTACTAAATCACCTAGAAATCATAGAATTAGGTAGTAAACTTTAGGGTTCTTGGGGATTTTGGGACTTTACCATGCAAGGCCACGAATTATTGAATAAATTACATAACTTCGATCCTTAGGCTCTGGGTAATTAGTTCCTTCATGAATTTTCGAAAATAGAGACGTGTGGGCCTGAGGTCAAATTAGTGTTCTTGAAAGAAATGTAGGAAATGTATAATTTGGCTTGGGAATTGATTATTGAGCACTTATTGATGATAATGAATCCATTGTGACTAGATATTCCCGATTCGGAGTCGAACTCGAGAGGAAAGGCTGTGATCGAGGTTTGACTGGCATTTTCGTAGCCGAGGTAAGTGTTTGGCTTAACCTCAGCTTGAGGGATTAGGTATAGAGTCTTAATTGCTATGTGTAACTCATGTCCAACGTATAGGCGTGGTGACGAGTGCCTATGCGTTGCGGTCAAGCATGCCCGTGAGTCAATGGTGATGAAATTGTGCTATGTTCTTAATATTCCCCGCACTATGAGTAAATTATGAATTAAAAGTGATACTTGATGTTGTTTCATGACGTGGATAGTTATTGAGTTATTTGTTCCAGTTGAGGCTTACACTGTTGAAATTGTATTTCCGATGCGAGGTTGGTTACAACTGAGACCCTTGTCGGGCATTTGTTGATATTGTAAGTGATGAATTCTCCTTGTTGGGACGAGGGAATTGTATTGAATATTTCCATGCACTCGAGACTTCGTATTGGACTTTCACATTATTGTTGCCTTGTGTTTTTATTATTCGTCGCACGAGGGGACATGCCGTGTTGACTGAGTGTTATTATATTATATATGCACGAGGGGACATTCCGTGTCGAGTGATTGTGAGGTTATGCACGAGGGGACATTCCGTGCTGACTGTTATTATATACGCACGAGGGGACATTCCGTGCCGAGTGATTGTGAGGTTATGCACGAGGGGACATTCCGTGCTGAGTGTTATTATATATGCACGAGGGGACATTCCGTGCCGAGTGATTGTGAGGTTATGCACTAGGGGACATTCTGTGCTGAGTGTTATTATATATGCACGATGGGACATGCCGTGCCTTTACTGTTCATTATATGTTTGAGAAGTTTAATTTCCGCCTTGTATTGACGTTTCATTTACTACTCTGTTCTGCTGTGTTAGCCTATAGTTACCCCAACCTCCCCAGCATGTTCTCCCCGTATCAGTATTACTTGCTTATTTCTGTTGTCATTTTTCTTGTTATTATATGAAAGTGCACATGTACATATGTGGTGTTGGTCCTAGCCTCGTCACTACTTCGCTGAGGTTAGGCTCGACACTTACTCAGTACATGGGGTCGGTTGTACTGATGCTACACCTGCACTTCTTTATGATGTGTAGATTACGCAGCCGGACCCGGTGATCACTGACGATCGGAGCACCCTATCAGTCACAGGAGACATCGAGGTAGACCCGCAGACGTTCGTGGGCCTTGACGTCACCTTCTACCTTTCACTCTCAGCTCTGTCTTATTTTGTATTTCAAAGACAGCCTTATGTATTTATTTCAGACCTTTTGTTGTAGTAATCTCTTAGATAGTCCGTGAAGTATGTGATACCAGTTCTGGGATTATGTATATGTGTTGTATTTCGAATATGCTATGTCTTATTTTGGTTATTTGCTAAATTTCATATTGTGGGATGTCGATGCCCTAGTTAGTTTGCTCGTTCTGTCGTTGTTGATTTATATTCAGTTAAAGCGATGGCTTGTCTAGCGAGTTCACCGTTAGACGCAGTCATGGCCCGAAAGTGGGATTTCAGGTCGTGACAAAATTTTTAATAATTATATTATTATTTAAATAAAATTATAAATTCTAAATAAATATAATTTAAAAGTAGCGACCAAAGTTGGTCGCTTAGGAAATGGGAAGAAAATAGAGACCAACTTTGGTCGCTAATCTGGGACCCAGATATAAAATTTTAATAAT
>MDKH01133866.1:0-12245 GCA_005239495.1 Nicotiana undulata | reverse complement strand
CTTATTATTTCCAAGACAGTGTAGTATTTCCATTTCCAGACTTGTATTTAGTATTCCAGTAGTTAGCCCGTGAATGCTTAAGGTTTTCCTTATCTTTATTAAGAAAATGTTTACAGGATTTTGTTGGAAATTTGTTAAAAGTGACGAACCATCGTTTCGTTCAGTATTAAATGATTTTAAATTACTATTGCAAGTTATACGTTGGCTGGCCTAGCGGGTTCAACGTTAGGCGCAGTCACGGCCCAAAGGGTGGGAATTTGGGTCGTGACATCTGTAGTTATTAGCTTTAACTAAGATTAACTTCTTTTAATAACTGATTAATTAGTTTAACCAAAGATTATCATTTGGTCAAACAATTTGGCGCCGTTAGTGGGGATTTCCTAATCATAGTCTTAGTTCCTTTCGTGTCATGTATAGGTATAGGTGTACACAACATCATCAAGCCATCTTGCGTGCATAGTCTGACACATAATGTAATGGAGAAGAAAGGACGAAGGCAGGAGCCAATCTCACTACCAACCTCTTAAACACCATCAACGAGGCCACTGAAACAGATGATGAGGACGTGACGCCAAACGCCTCCCCCAGGCGGAGTGGTTCACTCTTTCCTCACAGCAGCATCGCAACCTCACACGGTAAAGGGACCTCTACGTCCACAACGCAAGAGGGTCTACCAGCGGTGACAAAGCTTCTCGAAGCGTGGTTGACAAACACGTTAACCAACATCTTTGACAAACCCGCTCAGAGGACGAATAGAGAAAATGCGGGGGTTCGCATCGCGCCAATGACAGACAAGCAACACAACCCTCCTCCTGTAACATGTATTACTCACAACATTAATAATGCAGGTGATGACACCCTCACATCCATTCTAAGAAGATAGAGGAGATGGAGAACGAAAACAAAATGCACTGAGACCAAATGAAAGAGCACCAAGAAAGGGTAGACAAAATACCAGGCGCCCCAAAACTCTTACCAAAAAGGGACGCCGGTCGGTTCGTTAAGCAGCCATACAACGACGAAGCTGCACCACATGCCATACCCAAAACCTTCAAAATGCCTTCGTACCTGAAAATATACGATGGTACGACGGACTATGAGGATCATGTGACCCGCTACGTCACCGCAGTAAAAGGAAACGACTTCACCAAAGAACAAATGTCTTCCGTATTGCTGAAAAAATTTGGTGAAACCCTCATCGGGGAGCACTAAATTGGTATTCATAGCTGCCTACGCGCTCTATATAGACGTTCGAGGAAATGGTCGACAAGTTTTCTTGCCCATGCCGGAGATAAGAAAGTAGAGGCGAGAGTGAATGACATATTTACCATTAAACAATCACCCGGTGAAGGGTTGAGGGACTTCCTCTCCCGATTCAACCGTGTGAGGATGACCTTACCAGATGTATCATAAGGAATAACAGTAATAACTTTTCAGAATGTGTTAAACAAGAGCGGTTCAGGGGAGACAAGAAAATTGTTAAACCGACTCATGAAATTTCCCCCGACCACTTGGGACAAGATACATAACGCCTACTGCGCCGAAGTAAAAGCTGATAAAGAAGACCTCAACGAGCCAACTCAACAAATAACCTCAGTGCAAATGGAATCCAGGAAAGACCGGAGAAATGACAAAAGAAGAGACCATGCAGGCCCGCGACCTAACTGTGAAACACATCAACCATATGTCAGAGCCACCATCATACCGCTTCCCCGTCACTGCGACGGCCCATCTAGGATGCAAACAGGGACTCACCGAAGCGAGGGAGATATGCCTCCCTTACTATCTGCTCACAATTTATGTTTTCTCCCTCAGAAATAGTCTACGCCCTAGAGAAGCTCGGCCCAAAAGTGAAGTGGCCGCAGAAGATGAGGTCCGAACCGAACACCAGAAAGTCAAACCTCCTCTGCGAATTCCACTAGGAACGGGGTCACAAAATGAGGGCTTCATCATTCTAAGGCAAGCGGTCGTGAATATGCTTGACCAAGGACATTTGAAAGAACTTTTGAGAAACCGAGGAACGACAAACTTTGCTCGAGGACGCGAACAACATCAGGGTCCACCAAAACCGCTTTCTCTAGCTTGAACCATCCAAATGATCATCGGAGGGGGTGACGACGTGTCAATCAACATCGTAAAATTCATGTATACCTACAAGTTGAAATGGTCAATCGTTCATGAACGGTATGACGAACTCGAAGAAGCTATCACGTTCAATAAGTAAGATACCCACAATTTGGTCTTTCCTCACTATGATGCCCTTGTTATTACTTTACGCATCTTAGATACTGATGTGACGTATTATGGTCGATGATGGAAGCGGCGCATGCATTATGCACCCTCGAGTTCTCACACCAATGAAACTCGAGGACAAGATAGTACCACGCTGCATCACACTAACGGGTTTTAACAATGCAGTTGAGCTGACGTATGGAGAAATCACGCTGCCCGTCCTAGCCGGGGGCGTCACTTTGGAGACCACGTTCCATATCATGGATCAAGACACGTCATACAACTCATCATAGGTCGGCCTTGGATACACGCCATGAAAGCCGACCCCTCCAGCTTATACCAAATCATAAAACTTCCAACCCCTTGGGGAATATTCAGCATCCGAGGAGAGAAATGCACCCAAGAATGCTATCGCATCGCCCAAGACTGCACATACACCTAGCAACTGAACGGCAAAATCGAGGAGGCATAGCAATTAACAGGGTCGAGGTTGGGTGGTGATGAAGGGAAAGATGTCATCAGAGACCCTGAAATCATAGAGACCACGGGATCAACCGTAGAAAATCTCGACCCCGTACAACTCGACAAAGACGACCACCACAAAAAGGCCTATACCGACCACACGCTTCAGGAACCAGGTATGTTCCATCAATTTTAGCTAACAATGCAGACTTGTTTGACTTTTACCATGTAGATTTGCCAAGCATCCTGAAAGAGGTAGCGACAAACAAGATGAAAGTCGACCCATTTTACCCCCAGTACGATAAGTTAGGCGGAAATTCAATTATGCAATAAATGACGCGGTCCGTGAGGAGGTTGAAAAACTGCTGGAAAACAACTCTATCAGAGAATCAAAGTAACCCCCAATGGGTTGTCAACATCTCCAGGGTGAAAAAGAAGAATAGAAATTCGTGGATGTGCATGGACACGGATATGAACAAAGCGTGTCCGAAAGACTCATTCCCATTGCCCCATATTGACCAGCTCATTGACGCAACAGCCGGACACGAGCTATTAAGCTTCTTAGACGCCTACTCGGGCTACAACTAGATCCTCATATAGGAGGAAGACCAGGAAAAGATCACCTTCATCACCCACCAAGGGACATACTGTTACAGGGTGATGCCTTTTGGACTAAAAAACGTAGGGGCAACATATCAGAGGTCGGTGACAAAAATGTTCAAATACCAACTCGGCAAAACCATGGAGGTCTAGATCGACGATATGTTGGTCAAGTCAAAAAGGAAAGAGGATCACATAGACCACTTGAAGGAGGCCTTCGACATACTCAGATGATATGGTATGAAATTGAGCCCCGAAAAGTACGCCTTCGGCATAACCTCGGGGAAGTTCCTCGGCTTCTTAGTGTCCCTACGAGGCATCGAGGTCAACCCCTTCCAAATCAAAGCTATAGAAGGAATACCAGAGATCTTAAACAGTAAGAAATAGGTGCAAAAGCTGACATGTCGTATATCCGCCCTATCGAGATTCATCTCACGGTTCTGCGGCAGATGCCACAAAATTTTCGGCGTACTCAAGAAGGACAATGGAATCTAATGGAACTTCGAGTGCGTCAAAGCCTTGAAAGAGTTAAAGTCATACTTATATTCACCCCCACTACTCGCTGAATCAAAATCCCTAGAACACCTCCTTATTTACCTGGTTGTGTCCGATGTGGCAGTGAGTGCGATCCTAGTCCAAGAAGGCAAAGGTACGCAATCTCCTATCTACTATATTAGTAAAACCTTGGTTGACACCGAGTTGAGGTAGACACACCTCGAGAAGCTGGACCTGGCCTTGGTCGTAGCTTCACGAAAGCTTAGACCCTATTTCCAGTGCCACCCCATCTCAGTAGTCACGACCTTACCCTTGAGGAGTATTATGCATAGACCCAAGTTGTAGGGCATATTGGGCAAATGGGCCATAGAATTGAGCGAGCATGATATAACCTATCAACCACGAATGACAATAAAGTCGCAGGTGCTCGCTGACTTCAGCACAAAAATAATGCCTAAAGTCGAAAAGGAAGCCGCCCATACTTCCCGCAAAATACAAGACCTATGGGTTTTGTATACCAATGGCGCCTCTAACGCATTGGGGTCTGGACTAGGACTCGTGCTCGAGGTCCCAACAGGCGAAGTAATTTTCCAGTCCATAAGATGCCCGGATATGACTAACAATGAGGCTGAGTATAAGGTCGTGATTTCAGGACTAAGGTTAGCACTCAAGTACGGAGCGAAGCGAGTAATCATACACTACGACTCTCACCTCGTCGTCAATCAAGTCAAGGGAATTTCCAAATCAAGGAACAAAGACTACAAAAATATCAGGCCGAGATCTGCAAGTTGTTACCCTAGTTCGATGAATGCCAGCTCGACCAAATCCCTCGAGCACAGAATATCAAAGCAGATGGCCTCGCCAAACTAGCAACAACCACTGAAAGCATAACCAGAGAAGGGAACACGGTCACTCTCCTCCGCTCATCGATCGACCAAATCGAGGTACGAACTATAAACCTAAATTGGTACTGGAGCGATCGTATTGTTACATACTTGCAGGACGACGTGCTTCCAGATGATAAAAAAGAAGCTAAAAAGCTTTGAATGCAGGAAGCCAGGTACAACGTCATAAACAACGACCTGTACAAAAGAACGTATGGCCGACCCCTAGCAAAATTCTTAGGTTGAAACCAGACCCGAAATGTTCTAGAAGAAGTCCATAAATGTCACTACAGGCTACTACTGGCCCACCATTAAAAAAGAGGCCGACGACTTCGTGAAAAAAATGTGAACAATGCCAAAAATACACCCCCATGATCTACCAAGCAGGCGAGCACCTCCAGTCAGTCACCTCACCTTGGCCCTTCATCAAATGAGGGATGGACATCGTCACCCCCCTCCCAGCAGGACGAGGTAATGTACCATTTATTTTAGTTTTAATGGCTTATTTTTCCAAGTGGGTGGAAGCAGGTGCATTCGCCCAAATACGCGAGCAAGAAGTGATCACTTTCATATGGAGGATTATTGTGTGCCTCTTCGGCCTCCCCAAAGAAATCAATTGTGACAACGGGCCTCAATTTACTAGAAAAAAGATCGTCGATTTCTTCGAGAAATGGAATATCAAAAGAATACTCTCTATGCCATATCATCTCGAGGGAAATGGGCAAGCGGAATCCTCCAACAAATCATTACTGAATATCATGAAGAAAATGCTCGAGAACGTCAGGGGGCTATGGCCGGAACTACTGCCGAAAGTGCTATGGGCGTACCGCACAATGCCAAAAACAAGCACAGAAGAGACATATTACTCACTAGTCTATGGGACTAATGCAATAATACCAATCGAGATCGGAGAACCAAGTCTAATATACTCCCACGAGAGCGGGCCGAGAAATGACGAAAGTAGAAGGCAAGACCTCGATGAGGCAGAAGAACGAAGAGACATGGCTTACATAAGGATGGTCTCCTAGAAACAACAGGCAGAGCGATACTACAACAAAAAATCCAAGATCAGACCGCTCAAAGTCATGGACTACGTACTCAAGGCCAAAACACAGGCAAGCAACGACACAGGAAAGAAAGCTAGGAACAAATTGGGACGGCCCATACAAAGTTACGGCGACATCAAGCAAAGGGTCATTTCAACTGGAAACGATGGAAGGAAAACTGCTACCAAACAACTAGAAAATCTCCCACCTCAAATACTTCAACTTCTAAGAGAAAGATGTTCTCCGTGCCGCACTCTTTTTCCCTCACTTGAGTTTTGTCCCAATTAGGTTTTCTCCGGAGGTTTTTAACGAGGGCACGAGGAGGATATTTCGAAGTTAAGCATGAGCAGGTGAGAACACGAGTTAGCCAGTTCATCGCTCGACCTCTCGAATACTTCTCTAGGTCAACCAATAAAGGGACTAGATAGACTGGGACTGGAGTACCAGCCCGAAAAACATGTAAACTTCTCCAATATATATGTGTAAGAAAAACATACAAGTACATGATTTTCGGCTATGTCTCCACCAAGTTTAACACTGCAGCAATTAAGATACTCACATTCGACCTCTTTCGAATGAATTAAGAGTAGCATTATATCTCGCTCGAATCAACTCACATTTGATCTCATTCAAATTAATTAAGAGTGACATTCGACGTCGCTCGAATCAACTCACATTCGACCTCGTTCGAATTAATTAAGAGTAACATTCGACCTCGCTCGAATCAACTCACATTCAACCACGTTCGTATTATTAAAAGTAACATTCGACCTCACTAGAATCAATTGACATTTGACCTCGTTCGAATTAATTAAGAGTAAAATTTGACCTCGCTTGAATCAACTCACATTCGATCTCGTTCGAATCAATTAAGAATACTATTCGACCTCACTCGAATTTAACTCGCAATCGACCTCGTTCGAATTAATTAAGAGTAATATTCGACTTCGCTCGAATTCAACTCACATTCGATCTAGCTCGAATTTGATTCATAGTGAACCTTGTTCGAATTAACTAAGAATAACATACGACCTAGCTCAAATTCGATTCACCATTAACCTCGTTCGTGTTAATTAAGGCGACGTTTGACTTAGCTCAAACTAATCAAAGACACACTCGACCACGTTCGAGCTAATGCCTACCAACACAGTTATTCCAATCAAGGCAATCAATTGAGGAAAATATCCAAGAAAAAAAATTAGAAGACTTGGAAATAAATAACAAAAATAGCATTCCAAGTCACAAAGGTATTTTACAAGGGCCGAACAAATGCCCTCAAAAGTAAAAGATGAAGATTACAAAAAGCATTACTCACAAGCATCATCCCCACCATCGTCCTCTCCGTTCGGGTATTCATCATCGTACCAAGCGCCTTGCTCGATCCCGTCCAATTCATCTTCACCATTGCTCGCCCGCGGTGTGGCGGTATCATAACCACATGCGACTCAAGCTGCGCGCACCTTGGCACGAGCATGCTCGAACTTAACCTCAGAAACTCTCCCTACCATCATCAAGTCTCTGAATATGTCTAGCTGGGCCTCAACATGATACACTTCTCGTACAAATCTCATGCCATATCAGGATAAGCGAAAGTGTGAGAGGAAGACGGTCGAGTCAACAACAGCGCTCTTTCGGCCTCAAGAGCGGCGACCTGGTAATTTCAGTTCGAAACCTCTCTCTCAAGCCCTCCAATCCTCTCATCAAGCCTTGACCCCCTGAGCACGGCCTCCTCACATCAAGCCTTGACACGTCGCTGCTACCCCGGCTTCTTCGGACTTCCCAACTCCCCCATTTTTTCAATCAACTCATCACTTAAGTCGTTGGCTCTGGTCGAAATCTGCTCAAGTTCGGCCCGCAGGGATGCTAGTTGAGCTTGAAGATCGACACACTCAACCCCGACGCCCCCTGTTCACTTAGAGCTCGTCATCCTTGACTCTAAGCGATCCCTCGAGCTCGCTACATTTGTCGATGACCCTTACGAGTTCTCTTCCTTCTGCTTTAGCTCATCCCTAAGAGACTTGAAATTAGCGTCCATGCCGAATCAGATGCATATCTCACGGTGCTTGGCGCGTTACTCACGATACTTTGACTCCATTCTCTTGAAAATATCCCTCCACTTTTCTTTGTGGCGGGCGCTCTCAATCTCTAAAATAAGGGTCTAATGAAAAAGTAAAAGCAGAAGAAAGAAGTCAGTCAAAACAAAAAAAGAGAAAGAGAGAGATCGTAAGGTATGAGAGTTTGAAAAACCAAAAACTTACCCTCAAAGCCATTCCGGATATGCCCGATGACAGAGCTTCTGTATAGTCATGTCCTCGGTGTTAGAGTATAGAGGACCCGAAGAAGGAATCACGTTCTCTGTATTCACCAACAAGTCGCGGTCTAGGGGAATGACTATGGTGCGAGTAGATCCCTATGTCCTCACTTCTACCCGAGTAATCCCCTCATTGAACATCCATACCTATTCGGGGTTGACGTCGGAACTGATTTCATAGTTGTCCACGGCCAAACCCTTCCCTCTCTTCTCAGTTGATGAAGGAACGTCAACCTGCCCTGACAGTGACGAATCGCTCCTCAGAACGGCTTCCGCCGCCTCTGATCGCGCCCCTTCTTCGACGATGAATTTGGGAAAAGGAGAAATGTCTACAACCTCTAGGCAGAAAAGTATCAATTTTCCAACCCACGTCTCCCTCAGATGTAGCCATGGCCAGCTCAGGATCGCCCCTTGTTGACTATTCGGCTCCAGTTGTCTCGTCACCGACTTCTACTCTCCGCCTTTTTAGTGGAACCAATACATACTCACTCCGCAATGATTCGTCTACTAAGTGTATTACATCAGAAATCAGAGTCTCCACCGATGGGGCTTCCCCCCGGCTGCTAGTCCTACGCAAGGCCAAGGTCTAAAAAGAAGCACCAGTCTGTATGGGCTCACCTGCAGTCACAGTAAGTAGTAACCTAGTGGAGGCACCTGGTTGACAAAAAGCGGGGGTAGGAGCCTTCACTTTTCTCAAAGCCCTCCGCCTGAAAGCAAGAAAAAAAGTTAAACTAACCCCTCTACAGGAAATAGGGGAGAGAAAAGAAGACGACATAAAAACCGAAGCAGCAGAAGGTTTACGTCCAAATTTCTTGTGGAACGCCGACCATTCACGGACCATGTGGGGAAAAACTTGACTTACCTAGTCACGAATGTCGGCGTACAACGTAGGAGGCTCCTTCTCGGCTACACGAAAGTGGAATAAGAACGATTAAGTCACCAGTGAGATAGACAAAAGAAGCAATCAATTAGCAAAAACATTTACGGGCTAAGTTCCATGGTTCAGGGAATCCACTGGGGTTCACCACCACGTGCTCGGTCTTATGAAGAAGAAGTTAAACAAAAACCGACCATTAGCCGTATCATTCATCTTCACCACCAATTCCTTGCTCCCACGATGGCGGAGATGCAATATAGTACCTCTAAGGAAAATCGGCGTGAAGATATGCAACAGGTGTCGAATTGAAATCCCGTGGTTGGCCAGTTCCGCATACTTTATCGACATAAGAAAAGTTTGTAAATATAGGGTGAGATCTAGGCTGAAAAGATGTTGTAATAGCAACAGAATTCCTCCGCCAATGGAGTAAGAGGAAGAGAATAGCCCACTTGGAACGGATACACTTAGAATGCGCAATATCCAGGGCGATGAATATGAATTATGTTACGGTGAGCCAGGATCAAGTCGATATGGGTCGGGATGTTATACTTGGCCCTAAGCTCAGCGAGGTCGACCGCGTCCATTTAGAATATTACAGGTTTGGTCTTGTTAGCAGGCGCTTTCGAGAAGTCCGACATGGCTTTGTAACTACGAGGAACAATTTCCTCTACAGTGGGAAAGCTGTTGTCCTCATCAGCAACAACATCATCATCATCATGGGGAGGCATTCTCAATGCTAATAGGATTGCGTCAAAATCCTCACCGGATCCAGGAGGTGCATTAGCCATTTTTGGTTGTTTATAAGTACAGAAGATACGAACTCGAAAGTGGTAGAATTCACAAGCGCCGCTCAAACTAGAAAGGAGAGTAAGGGTGCGGAAATGGGAGAAACTGAAGCAAGAACACATGAAGAAGAAGAAGAGAGGAAAATATGTAGGTTCAAAGGCTGGGAAACATAAAGGGTTACTCAAAGGGTTCCCAATCCATATTTATAGAAAACACAGACACCCCATGTCACGCCCCGAACATAGGCTTGCACGTAACACGACACCTAGTGCCTGACTACATGCGACCGAGCGAACCAACTAGCTGGCCGAATCAACATGTGATATCATAACCTACTGAATGCGAAAAGATAAACTAACATATGCTGATATGCTGAAATTCTGGATGATATAAATCAAAGTGCGGAAATACTAATACAATTCGGAAACATATTTGTAGTAAACATAACTTAACATGAAAAG
This sequence comes from Nicotiana undulata, assembly GCA_005239495.1. Taxonomy (NCBI): domain Eukaryota; kingdom Viridiplantae; phylum Streptophyta; class Magnoliopsida; order Solanales; family Solanaceae; genus Nicotiana; species Nicotiana undulata. The sequence goes on along the minus strand of MDKH01133866.1, from coordinate 2,091 downwards.
CCTGTGACTCTGTCTAACTGTTAACTTAGTCTATGAAGCCTCTAATGAAATACTGAAAACACTGACTGTCTGTAAATACTGAAAGATTGTAAAGTAATGATAATGCCCTGAAAGAACTGGGGCTCACTAATTAGCTGGTACGAGGATCCTAGCGCTCTGAATCGTCAACCTATAAGTCATTATCTGCATTGTGAGATGCAAGTCTCAGGCAAAAAGGGACGCCAATATATTTGAATTGCACTAGTATGTAAAGCAATTGAAAGAAAGAACTATAAATGGTGAAACTAATACTGAGCTGATTAATGAGAATTGATAATTGATTACTGAAATAATAACTGTTGAAACTAAAACTGAAATGATAACTGATAGCTGATAACTGAAACAAAGGAAGTAAGGATATGAGTACTCCCTCTTCTGAATGATGAACAACCTGTTTATCAGAATAAACTACGACTTCGGGCCCAATATATATGTGCACAAGCTACGACCTCAGGCCCAAGTATACGTATACATAACTACAGTCTCAGGCCTAAAAATGCATAAAGCATAAATTACGTGTGATGACCCAAAAGGTCATCCTAAGTAATTCCAGCTAAATCTGTGTTCCGAGGCTTCAAAAGCCTCCTTTAATCTCACCTCGATATACGTGCACAGCCCGACAGGTAGCCGGGAAGCTTCCATGTGAAAATTTGATAAAAAATGGGATTTTTGAATTGAATAATTGAATAAAGTTGACTTTGGTCAATATTTTTGGTAAATGGATCCGGACCCGTGATCCGGGTCCGTAGGAAAATATGGGACTTGGGCGTATGCCCGGAATCGAATTCCGAGGTCCCAAGCCCGAGAAATGAATTTTTAAAGAAAATTATTTTCTGAAAATAATAAAGGCTTTTTGAAAATGAATAATTATGTGAAAATCGTGTTACCGGGCCCGTATTGCGGTTCCGGAGCCCGGAACAGGTTTGTTATATGTTATTTGTCCTATATGTGGAATTTGGTGTAAAACGGGCTGGATTTGATTGGTTTCAGATCCAAATGAGGAAAAATGGAGTTAATGAACTTGTGGGGTTTCTAAAGAATTTGAAATTTGGCTTGAGAGGTGATTTTATGTTCCCGAGGTCCGAATGAAATTCTGAGACCGGGAATAGTTCCGTCGTGTCATTCATAACTTATCTGCAAAATTTGAAGTCATTCCGAGTGGTTTAGGCCGGTTCGGCGCGTTGAGGTGAATTCTAGAATTTCAAAGTTCTTAAGTTTGATTAATTTAGTTTTGGGGGTTTGATTCATGGTTTTTGATGATTTAAAAGCTTGAACAAGTCCGTAGGAGTTTTTGGGAGTCGTGTGTGTTTTTGGTTTTGAGCCCCGAGGGCTCGGGTGAGTTTCGGGTAGCTAACGGGGGTGAGAAAACTTAGGAAAATCTGATTTTTTGTTGGTTTTCTGGTGTCAGGCCTTTTCTTCAGTGCGATCGCATATACATCTCCGCGATCGCACACCATCAGATTGGTAGGGGTCCCAGGTGCTCTATGCGATCGCAATGCCAGCTCCACGATCGCATAGGGTATTAGTCGAGTCAGGGGTCTGGGGTAATTTGGTCAGTGCGGTCGCGTGTGGGTTGCTGCGATCGCACAGGGTGGGGGCCTTAGGTTCTGCGATCGCGTAGGTCTTCCTGCGATCGCGTAGAGTATCATTCGGTACTCTTCTGCGATCGCAATTGTTCTCCTGCGATCGCAGAGCACAAACTCGTTCAGTGATATTTTTTATATACCAAAACAGAACCTTATACGGGATTCTTCCCATTTTCCACTTCTCCTTTCTTCCCCAAGCCTCCATAACCGATAATCAAGCTCCCCAACCTCCATAACTCCATAGATAAGTGCTCTTAGCCTCGTTTTCTCTTAATTTCTTCAATTAATCACTAGATTCTAGGCCTAAAAACATGGAACCAAAGTAGGAATTAGGGATTTTAGGTAGAGTTGGGTTTTTGAGAATTTTGGGTGATTCAACCTCAATTTGGGGTCGCATCTTAACACAAATTATATATTCTAACTCGTGGGGTTATGGGTGATCGGGTTTTGGCCCGAGCCTCGTGTT
>ML257901.1:3463-74805 GCA_005239495.1 Nicotiana undulata | reverse complement strand
ACGCCACGTTACGTATTTTACGTAAGAGAAGAGAGAAAAATAACACGTGGGGTTTCACACAGTCATCCTCACAAGCCACTCGGGCAACTCATCACAACTCACGGGACTTATCCCAAAATACCTCTCAGTATACTAAAACAGGGTGATAACAGTGATAACAACAACAAGTTTAAAGCATGACTGAGTTCATTAATTTTCTATCATAATAGTGTGAGAATAGTGGAAAATACCCCTGAGAGTCTAAACGGGTCGGCACAATGCCCCAAACATGGCATACAGCCCATAATGAAGTATAAATCTAAAAAATACAGGATATTATATGATTTCAAATCAAACACGCGGCTTAATAGTCCCTACGGGACGTACCAAGTCACAATCCCTATTGGTGCACGCCCACACACTCATCACTTAGCATGTGCGTCACCTTATTTATCAAAACAATACGAAATACCGGTGTTTCATACCCTCAGGTCTAGATTTACAATCGTTACTTACCTCAAACCGGCTCGAAAACTACTCCGCGATGCTCTTTCCCCTCGAATCATCTCCCAATTGCTCAGAATCTAACCAAAACCAGATTAATAACATCAATATATGCTATGGAGACGAAACTCATTTGAAAATTATCAAAATTATACACAAATCCCGAAATTGGCCAAACCTGACCCCCGGGCCCACGTCTCGAAATCCAATAAAATTTACATCACAAGAATCCTCATCCTCCCACGAGTCTACCCATATAAAATACATCCAAATCCAAACACAATTGACCCTTAAACTCCTCAATTAAAGTCTCCAATTTTACAAGCCCTAAACCCCCAATTTAGGCACTAATTTCCATAGATTTCACCCTAAATCAGTCCAATAATCACATAAAAACGAGTTTTAGGTTCAAAAATCTTACCTCCACGATGTTCTCTTGATTTCCCCCTTCAAAACCCTCTCTCAAAGCTCAATCCCGGATGAAAATATTGGTGAAATAACTCAAATTCGCGAAGGCTGGGTATTTATATTTCCTGCCCAGTGAAACTGCATATGCGTTCTTTTATCCGCACCTACGGTCCCAGGTGCGCACCTGCGGAAATCCACTTAAAGTAGAAACTCGCACCTACGGTTTCGCAGGTGCGGTCCAAGTCTCGCACTTGCGGACTTCCATTATCCTGTCCATTTCCGCACCTGCGCATGCCTTCTCGCACTTGCGGCGTCGCACCTGCGGCTTCCCTTCTGCAGGTGCGGCCACACCACCAGCATTTCTGCTGCATTTTTTCAACTTCCAACTCCCCGATGGCTATCCAAAATCATCCCGAGCCCCTCGTGACCCTAACCAAAAATACAAACAAGTTATAAATGATCACCCGGACTTAGTCGAACCCTCGGAACACTCAAAATAACATCGAAACACAAAAATTCGACTCATGATTCAAGCCTAAGAATCCTAAATCTTCCGAAATTCACCAACGATGTCGAAAGTAACCAAAACACGTCCGAATGACCTGAAAATTTGTGCACATGTCCAACATGACACTACAGACCCATTTCGACCCCGATAGCTAATTTTTCACTCCCTTCCGGAAATCGCCAAAAACTCACTTTTGCCAATTCAAGCCTAATTCTACTCTGGGCATCAAAACCACTTTCTGAACACTCTCCTAAGTCTCAAATCACCTAACAAAGCTATCAGAGCCATAAAATCCACATTCCGAGGTTGTTTACATAATAGTCAACTCCCGGTTGACTTTTCTAACCATTAAGCCAGTTTAAGAGACTAAGTTTCTCAATACTCACCACGACCACTCCGACCCTGAACCAACCGACCCCAACACATCATCAACAGGCTAAGCAATACATGACAAAGCAAAAACAGAGGAAAAAGGGATAATCTCACAGAACGAACGGCCGGGTCATTACATTCTCCCCCTCTTAAACAAACGTTCGGCCTCGAACGGGTCTAGAAATATACCTGGAGTCTCAAACAAGTGAGGGTATCTGCTCCGCATCTCCCATTCGGTCTCCCAGGTGGCCTCCTCCACCGGTTGTTCTCTCCACTGGACCTTCACTAAATTTATATCCTTAGATCTCAACCAACTAACCTGACGACCCAAAATAGCCACTGGCTCCACCTCGTAAGACATATCACCCTCAAGTTGAACCGTGTTGAAGTCTAAAACATGAGACGGGTCATCAACATACTTTCGGAGCATGGAAACATGAAATACCGGATGAACACTCGATAGGTTTGGCGGCAAAGCAAGTTTATAAGCCACATCTCCAACCCTCTGAAGCACCTCAAAAGGCCCAAGAACCCGGGGACTCAACTTTCCCCTCTTCCCGAACGGCATAACACCCTTCAGAGGTGATACCTTCAGCAACACCTTCTCCCCAACCATAAAAGACACATACCGGACCTTCTGGTCCGCATAACTCTCCTTCCTAGACTGCACCGTGCGAAGCCGCTCCTGAATCAACTTCACCTTATCCAGTGCATCCTGTACCAAGTCTGTGCCCAATAGCCTAGCCTCTCCCGACTCAAACAACCAACCAAAGATTTACACCTCCTACCATATAAATCCTCATACGGAGCCATCTGGATACTCGACTGATAACTATTATTGTATGCAAACTCCGCGAGTGGCAGAAATTGGTTCCATGAACCCCAAAATCAATGACACAAGCACACAACATGTCCTCCAGAATCTGAATAGTACACTCTGACTGCCCGTCGGTCTGAGGATGGAATGATGTGCTCAACTCCACTTGAGTACCCAACTCTCTCTGCACGGCTCTCCAAAACTGAGATGTGAACTGAGTACCTCTGTTAGAAATAATAAAAACTGGAATCCCATGCAATCGGACAATCTCCCTGATATAATCTCAGCTAACCGCTCCGAAGAATAAATCGTACCAACAGGAATGAAGTGCGCGGACTTGGTCAGTCGATCCACAATAACCCATATAGCATCAAACCTTCTTGAGTCCGTGGAAGCCCAACCACAAAGTCCATGGTGATCCGCTCCCACTTCCACTCCGGAATATCCAACCTCTGATGCAATCCCGCTGGTCTCTGGTGCTCATACTTCACCTGTTGATAGTTGAGACACCGAGCCAGAAACTCAACAATATCCCTCTTCATCCGCCTCCACAAATAATGTTGTCTCAGATCCTGGTACATCTTTGCGGCACCCGAATGGATGGAATATCGCGAGCTATGGGCCTCTGCTAGAATCAAATCTCGAAGCGCATCTACATTGGGCACACAAATCCGACCATGCATCCTCATAACCCCATCATCACCAATAACTTTATCTCTGGCATTACATGTCGGACTCTATCCTGAAGAATGAGCAAGTGTGGGTCATCATACTGGCGTGCTCTAATCTGGTCATAAAGAGAAGACCTGGAGGCTACACGCGCTAACACCCGGCGGGGCTCTGATAGATATAATCTCACCAACTGACTTGCTAAGGCCTGAACATCAAGTGCTAGTGGTCTCTCTGCTGCTGGAAGATATGCTAGACTCCCCAAACTCTCTACTCTGCGACTCAAGGCATCAGCCACTACATTGGCCTTCCCCATATGGTATAGAATGGTGATATCATAGTCCTCGAGAAGCTCCAACCATCTCCTATGACGCAAATTCAAATCCTTCTGCTTAAGCAGATGCTTCAAACTGCGGTGGTTAGTGAAAATCTCACAATGCACCCCATACAAATTATGGTGCTCATGATCCTCCCGAGATTGGGAATACACTATGATATCGTCAATAAACACGGTGACGAAGGAATCAAGATAAGGACGGAACATACTTTGCAGCAAGTGAATAAAGGTTGCTGGGGCATTGGTTAGCCCAAATGACATGACAAGAAACGCATAGTGACCATATCTAGTCCTGAAGGCAGTGTTTGGGATGTCGGGATCCCGAATCTTCAACTGATGATAGCCAGAACGCAAGTCAATCTTGGAAAATACCTTGGCATCCTGTAACTGATCAAACAAGTCATCTGCGCGAGGCAAAGGATACTTGTTATTCACCATAACCTTGTTGAACTGCCGATAATAAATACACATACGCATAGAACCATCCTGTTTCTTCACAAACAACACCGGTGCACCCCAAGGTGACACATTAGGCCAAATGAAACCCTTATCTAGGAGTTCCTGAAGCTGATCTTTCAATTCCTTCAACTCTGCTGGTGCCATACGATACAGTGGGATAGAAATGGGCTGAGTGCCCGGCACCAGATCAATACCAAAATCAATATCCCTGTCAGGTTTGCAGGAAACACGTCCGGATAATCACGGACCATGAAAAGAATCAATTGTGGGAGTCTCACCACTGACATCACTCACAAAAGTCAAATACGATAAACACCCTTTTTTACCATCCGCTAGGCCTTCAGGTAAGAAATCACCCTGTTAGGCACATGCTCAATAGAACCTCTCCACTCAACCCTCAAAAATTCTGGCATAGCTAAGGTCACGGTCTTAGCTTGACAATCAAGAACAGCATGACACGGAGATAGCCAATCCAAGCCCAATATCACATCAAAATCAACCATGCTAAGCAACAATAGGTCCACTCGGGTCTCCAAGCCCCCAATAGATACCACACACGACCGATACACATGGACCACAACAATAGTATCACCCACAGAGTCGACACATGAACAGATGTAACTAAAGACTCACGGGGCATATCCAGGAAATGGGAAAAATATGACAAAACATAAGAATATGTGGAAGGCCAAAGCATCTCGGTGACAGACTGAGATAATACCTGTGATCACTGCATCGGAGGCCATAGAATCTGGCCTGGCTGGGAGTGCATAAATACGAGCCTGACCTCCACCTGCTCGACCTCCCCCTCTAGGGCGGCCTCTAGCTACCTGATCCCCACACCTAGCTGCCTGGGTGGGTGATGAAGTAACCGGATCTGAAGTTGAAGGTTGACTCCTCTGCTGAGATGGACCCCCAAGAAGACGAGGACATTGTCTCCTCATATGCCCGAACTCTACACTCATAACAACTCCCTGGTGCTGAAGATGGGGACTGAAGGGAACCCCTGGCACCAGGATATCCACTAGAAGAACCATGCACAGAGGAACCCTGAACTGATGGTGCTCGAGATGAACTATGAGCTGGAAGAGCACTGAATGAAGAACGGACCGGATGAGAACTACGGGACCCTGCCCCCATGATGCACCTCTAAAAGCTGGGCGAACTGAATGAGGAGGCCTAAATGAGCGGCCTCTACCATGATGAAACTTCCCTCTGGAAGGAGCATCACTAAAACTACCAGATCCACGAGGCCTCTTGGCCTCCCTCTACTCTCGCTCCTGACGGCAAACTGCCTCAATATCCCGAGCAATATCAACAACCTGCTCGAAAGTAGAACATGATACCCTCTCTCTAGTCATCAAAATGCGAAGCTGATAAGTGAGGCCATCCACGAACCTCCTAATCCTATCCCTCTCAATAGGGACCAACTCTGAAGCATGACGAGCTAACCTTGAAAACCGTATCTCATATTGTGTCACTGTCAACTCACCGTGACGCAGCTGCTCAAATTGCCTACGCTGCTCCTCTCTATGAGACTGGGGAAATTACTTCTCTAAAAAGAGAGTGGAGAATTGCTGCCAAGTAAGGGTGATGCACCAACGGGCCTACGCCTCTCATAAGACTCCCACCAAGTAAAAGCAGCCCCATAAAATTGGAAAGTAGCAAACGAGGCCCCACTGGTCTCCAGTATCCCTGCAGTACGAAGCATCCTCTGACAGTTTTCCAAGAAACCCTAGGCAACCTCGCCCTCATCACCACTGAATGTAGGAGGCTGAAGTATGCTAAACCTCTCCAACCTGCGTTGCTCGTCATCTGGCATAACTGGGATCACAAAATCCTGAGTTGGGGAAACTGACTGAGTTGGAGCTGCCCTCGGTGTCTAGAGCCCCTGAGTAACCTGCTTAGGTGTCTGAGAAGCTGGAGTCTGAGTGCCTCCCCCGGCCTGAGAAGTAGCGGCAATAGTAGAAACAACGACTGCCTACAGTCAGAATCTGATCCAGGGTCTCCTGAAAACTCGGAATAACAATGGGCACAGCCGGTGCCTGGGCCTGTCCTGCTGGAATATCTGCGGCGGGAACCTGATCCTGAATGGTAGACGGATCCACAGGTACTGCCCCGGCTGCCGCACGGGCTGCTCCCCTACCTCTACCACGGCCTCGACCTCTCACTAGTCTAGCTAGTGTCTGGTCACCCTGATCGGTAGTGTGTATCCTCACCATCTGTAAGATAATGAAACAACAGAATTTTAGATTTCCATAACCAACAGATTCGCACGACAGAATTCAAGAATGTAAGATTTTTCATAAGGGTTATGTAACCTCTTGAAGATAAGTACAGACGTCTCTGTACCGTTCCGCAAGACTCTACTAAACCTGCTCATGACCGTTGAGTCCTATGTAACCTAGAGCTCTGATACCAACTTGTCACGACCCCAAATCACTATTGGTCGTGATGGCGCCTATCGTGAAACTAGGCTAGCCAAAATACCGAGAATAACAAGTAAAGCTTTCCGTTTAAATCATAAGTCATAACACTTCATTTAAGATCCCCGTTCTAAAGCATGTTTAACAGTAATAATAACATAAAAGATCAAGTCTAACTACAGCCCCAACATCCGGAGTCAACTGTCATGAGCATCTAAAGGAGTAAATACATTGTATGATTTTATGACTTTGCTAATACAAGTCCAGAAAATAAGAAAAATTGACAAACTAGGAAAGGAAAAAGGCACGCTGTGGACGCCAAGCAGCTACCTCTATCCTCGAACAGGCTCCAAAGCGAGTGGAAGTCAGTAGCGCTTTGACCCGGTTCCTGGATCTGCACACAAGGTGCAGGAAGTAACGTGAGTACGCCAACTCAGTAAGTAACAACCATAACTAAAGACTTGAGTGCAGCGACGATCATTTAAAACTTTATAATTTCATAAAAGTAAGTGCCAGTGTAGGTAAATAAATCAAGTCAAAAGTCTATATCTGCCAAATACTTCACAAACTCTAGTTTTTCCGTTTAAACTTGCATAAAATATTAATTCAACATTTATCAAAGAGACTCAGTATAAAGAAGAGTGAAAAACAATGATTTCACAATATAATAGCCTCTCAGGCATAGTATCACTCGTAAATAAGGTCTCTCGGTCACTCGTGACTCCACTATCATAAGTCAATGCTCACACAACACCCTCACTCTACAGGTACTATGTATACACATAACTATTGTGGCGTGCAGCCCGATCCACATAACATACGCTGCGGTGTGTAGCCCCATCCAAATAATAGTCGACTGCGCTCACTGGGGGGGTGTACAGACTCCTGGAGGGGCTCCTTCATCCCAAGCGTTATATCGATGCGGCGTGCAGTCCGATCCAATATATATATCATTGTGACGTGCAACCCGATCCACATTCCTTGTTGCGGCGTGCAGCCTGATCCATAACTATCCTCACAAACTCAGCTCTCGAACTCACTCAGTCATCCGCACAAGCCACTCAGGAAACTCATCACAACTCACGGGACTGCCTCTCAGTATTCTAAAACAGGGTGATAACAGTGATAACAGCAACAAGTATAAAGCATGGCTGAGTTCATAAATTTTCTATCAAAATAGTGTGAGAGTAGTGGAAAAATACCCCTGAGAGTCTAAACAGGTCGGCACAAGGCCCCAAACATGGAATACAGTCCATAATAAGGTATAAATCTCAAAAATACAAGATATTATATGATTTCAAATCAAACACGCGGCTTAATAGTCGCTAGGAGACGGACCAAGTCACAATCCCTATCGCTGCACACCCACACGCTCGTCACCTAGCATGTGCGTCACCTCATTTATCAAAACAATACGAAATACCGGGGTTTCACACCCTCAGGTCTAGATTTACAATCATTACTTACCTCAAACTGGACCGAAAACTACTCCGTGTTGCCCCTCAAATCGGCTCCCAATTGCTCCGAATCTAACCAAAACCAGATTAATAACATCAATATATGCTAGGGAGACGAAACCCATTCAAAAATTATCAAAATTATGCACAAATCCTGAAATTGGCCAAACCCGACCCTCGGGCCCACGTCTTGGAATCCAATAAAATTTACATCACAAGAATCCTCATCCTCCCACGAGTCTACCCATATAAAATACATCAAAATTCAACCACAATTGACCCTTAAAATCCTCAATTAAAGTCTCCAATTTCCGAAGCCCTAAACCCCCAATTTAGGCACTAATTTCCACAGATTTCACCCTAAATCAGTCCAATAATCACATAAAAACGAGTTTTAGATTCAAAAATCTTACCTTCACGATGTTCTCTTGATTTCCCACTTCAAAACCCTCTCTCAAAGCTCAATACCGGATGAAAATATTGTTGAAATAAATCAAATTCGCCAAGGTTGGGTATTTATACTTCCTGCCTAGTGAAACCGCACCTGCGGTCTTTTATCCGCACTTGTGGTCCCAAGTGAGCACCTGCAGAAATCCACTTAAAGTCCAAACTTGCACCTGCGGCTCACCCTTCGCACATGCGGCTTCGCAGATGCGGTCCAAGTCTTGCACCTGCAGACTTCCATTACCCTAGCCATTTCCGCACATGTGCATCCCTTCTCGCACCTGCGGCTTCCCTTCTGCAGGTGCGGCCACACCAGCAAAACAGCACCAGCAGCATTTCTGCTGCATTTTTTCAACTTCCAGCTCCCCGATGGCTATCCGAAATCATCCCGTTCCCTTCTGGACCCCAACCAAAAATATAAACAAGTCATAAATGATCACTCGGACTTAGTCGAACCCTCGGAACACTCAAAATAACATCAAAACACAAATTCGACTCATGATTCAAGCCTAAGAATTCTAAATCTTCTAAAAATCATCAACGGTGCCGAAACTAACCAAAACACGTCCGAATTCTATTTCGACCCCGATAGCTAATTTTCCACTGCCTACCGAAATTCGCCAAAAACTCACTTTCACCAATTCAAGCCTAATTCTACTCCGGGCATCAAAACCACATTCCGAACACGATCCTAAGTCCTAAATCACCTAACGAAGCTATCTGAGCCATACAATCTACATTCTAAGGTCGTTTACCTAATAGTCAACTCCCGATTGATTGTTCTAACCATTAAGCCAGTTTAAGAGACTAAGTGTCTCAATACTCACCACGACCACTCCGACCCTGAACCAACCGACCCCAACACATTATCGACGGGCTAAGCAATACACGACAAATCAGAAACAAGGGAAACGGGGTAATCTCACGGAACGACCGGCCGGGTCGTTACAACTTATCCGCCTGGGGCGATACCAAGCTTTCATAATCGTATCTCATAGCATCCCAATGGGATTCACCTTATGTTTTTAATTTCGTGCTATCCATGAAAATCCTCTTCAAATTATTACTCAGTCGAAGGCCCAAACGTCATCCTTTATCTATCACAATCGCACCCTCATTCCACTTCCAAGGCAGCATTCCATTTCTTCTAAATGCCATTAGTCTTAGACTCCTTTGAGTTCACTCAGGCTATACTGAGCTTTGTATAACTTAGAGAAACCATCAACACTTCTTGTTTTCATGGGCTTAATCGTGAGGACTTATCCATTCTCGTCACCTTCTCACTCGCCCTTTATTATACTTACTTTTATCTTCCTAAAACCTTTTCTCTTTACCATACCTTATCTTGAGACCTACACATGTCTATTTATATTACTCGCATCCTTCTTTCAACTAGCTTGCATCATAGGTTTCCTTGTGTTATTTTGGACATCATCCGAGACATCACACCATCTCTAACTCTTCTTTACTCTCTTAACTAGACCTCTCAGTACCTAGAAATCAAAGGGTGGAAGATATACCACTGAAGACGCCGCTATCATTACTGGATGCTGAATCCCCGTCTAGCCTTCTATCCGCGGTATGGACTATTCACAACCTTATGCATTTGAGTATTTCATACGTTGTTCACCTTTACCTTACTACTTTAAAACCTTGCATCGTATCTTCTATTTCTTTCATGACCTTCCTCGACAAAGGTATAATTCACGTCCTTAACTTGAAGTTCTATTATAATACTTGCACCTCTGGTGCATACACAATCCAGTGGGAGCTTCATACTGACTTTTTATGAGGCTAGTACCCTTCTAATAGGCTTTACCGTAAAGACGTTATAGAATATGGATATTGTACTATCTCTCTTGTACTTCTGATATTTGATAGTAATCCTACAATATTCTCAATCACGAGGTCTATAATTTTCTGGGTTCAGTACCCAAATTCCTAATTTACTTTGTTGATGTAAATCTTTAGTTTCCTTCTCCTTTTGATCAGCCTTTATGCTTAAGCTATCTTCCGATCTGCGGCTCATGGTGTTACTTTATCCTTTCATGGACGCTATGGAATATCCATGATACCATCATCTAACAATTCAATCATTTGTCCATGACCTGAACTTAATTCTTTCTTTTAACTTACACCAGAGTCTTCCACGCTTGTAGATTTCCAACATATATGCTGCATGGATAATACTATGAAATCTTGAGTGCATTCATAACGCAACTAACTCTGAATCATTGATTGAATAACTTCTTTCGTTCCATCTTAGCTTTTATTCAATATAAGCTATTACTTTTCCTGGTCTTTCTGCCCCCCTTGTGCGTCCATACTTAGCTTATCTTAGTGCCCACATTTTCTAGAGTTTTCATACAACTCATATGATCTCGAATATTACTTTTAATTTTACTTCTCGTTCATTAGCCACGGTACTTGAAACTTTCCTTTGGAGTGCTTACAATGTTGTTGCGAGACTGTTGTTACATGACCATTCCCTCCTTAGGTCACTGAGCTTAGGTTGAAGCCTTCTTCCTTACTTTCTCAGCTAGTCTTTCATTGTAGTATTTAGGGAGAACCCTCTGACTCTTGTAAAGTTGTTAGCTTATTACATCATATACTCGACGAACCTTCTGATGTCCTTCCTTGCCTATACTTATCCGTAGTTACTTACCTCCGTGCCCTTGTGCTTGTAGGGTTGTTTCTAAACTGATATTTTGACTGCCTTCCTAGTGGCACTTTCTTTTATCCCCGTAACACTCACACGGTACCTTTAACTACCCTGACTCCTATTTGAATATATCTCAAGTATTATAATGACATTACTGCGAGGCTGAATGCTCCATGTTGGGTTTTACTATGTTTATCTTATACGATCTGCTAACTCGTCTGTAACCTCCTGTTTAGCCATAACTGGGCTCTTCCTGATCAATTACTAACTACTCGTTGGCCCATTCTCATATCAATATTCCGCGTAATCTTTCTTGGGTTATTTCCTTTGTCTTAACTTACGTCTCGCACATGCTTCTTATTTATTAATAACAGCTCGGGCAGGAACCTTTACTTCCTCTCCTTGACGTCGTGCTTGCACAATATTCCGGAATCGTAGCGTATTTGTAGGATTTTGATAAGTGCTATCTCATTTCTTTTTTATTTTTATCGCATTTTTCCTTTACCATTCCATAGTTACTAGAACTACGAAATTCTGACTTAATGCCACATCACTCCATATTTCCCCCTTTAGGGGAGTACTAAGATTTATAGCTACGACGAGCTACATATAGATGTTTTACCTCTTCCTCTTAGGTGTCTTTTCACATCATCAATTACCCTTACTCGTCTCGCGGCAATCATTCCGTACCAAGGATAACAAATTTCCTTACTCGCGAGGGTGGCACTTAGTATAACTAGCACATACAGTCTCTTAAGCTTAACTTTGCTCACATTGCTTGCTTTAGGGAAGTGTCTTCCTGAATAACCATTCTCTGAATTTCTCATGAATCTTCTTCTGTTGTCCATTCTACTATCGCCAGAACGAAATCTGATACTCTCATGATGCCGACTATTATCCAATCAATCAGTCCCTAATTCACGTTTAGTTTGTCTTGTTCACCAGCCCCTACTCACTTCTATTGTCCTGGGGTCTATCTTTTCCTTCCGGTAGTTGTGTTGGAGTCACGAACTTATTTCTCGAAGTGAGGATATGACTTTCTAGCCTATACTATACTCTTTTGTTGTCTCAAGGCCTGTCACTTCTCGTCTTTTCCTTCACTTGGCTATAAACTCTGTAATATTGTCATCTTTTGACCTATCGTTGTCATCCATGTATCACATCTTACCCTTAATGCTTCATTAGCTCTCTTCTTATTTCCTGCTAACATTTCTGTCTATCACTTTATTTGAAAACTCCAACAAGATATTATTTTACTTTTAGCTCCCTTTTGCTCCATCCGCTAACTCTTCAAGTTGTCTAGCATTATCTCTCTACTAAGGCGGGAGCCATACTAAGATAATATTTATCCCTTCCAGGATTCCAGTGCCCATCTTTTTGATACTCATATCAAGTTGTACTATTTTAGAGTGCACCATCTTAGTGTCTCACAAGGAGATCTATTAGCACATTTGTAATATCCTTTAGAAAGATAAACTAATGCAAGCAATTCATCCCCTCTTGGGTTACTCTAACCCCAACCGGATCCTGATATCCCTTCCTTTTCTTGAACTATATCTGTTAGCTCCCATAGGGCATAACTAAGATCAACGTAGCCAATTGTACATACCTATGTTACTCTTGAATGTAACTCAAAAAGCTTATATTCATCTGCCTGAATTGTAAATATTGTTAACCTTCATTAACTGGGCATCTTGTACCCTTCTTCATCTTGCTTCTTTTGCTTGTTGAAACTTGTATTTATATTCTGAATCTCTCATTGTATTTCACCATAAAGGTGGGTAGGTATTCTTGCTTCAAGGCTCCTTATCAAGAGGCATACACATCTTAGTACGCACATGATTTATTGAAGACCTTATATTTACATATCATAAGAATCATGAAAAATCGAGTACCTCTAACCCAACCCTTCCATAGACACATTCAATCTCTTACCAACCGTATTTCTAGATGTAGGCATCGTCGTATTATGAATAGGATAGATTTTAGGAAATTGTTCTTACAATTGAGCTCTACCACACGATCTAGAGTAAGAAGAAAGAGTGAAAGTCCTAAATTTCCTGTAGCCTCCTACTTATAAGTGTGGTGCACGACACACCCATAAACAAGACTCTACTAGACACGACATGTAGATTCCCTATGACAGAACTGCTCTGATACCACTTTTGTCATGACCCAAACCGATGGGCCATGATGGGCACCCGGTACCTTACTCAACCGTGTACCAACATAACATATATTTCTTATTGGACTTCTGTTGACAAATGGGCCAAAAGGGCCGTCATGGGCTAACCAGAATAAACATAGAGGAATACTCAATATAGAACGACTCAACCTGGTATAAAAACTTATACATGTGATATACGGGCCTATAAGGCCAACATGATCATTTGTAAACTCAACACATAGGCCAGCAAGGCCATACAAGCATTCATATACATGACATCTATCTACAAGCCTCTAAGATTACATACTTAACATAAAGGTCGGGACAGGGACCCCCCCCCCCCTACAAAACAATATGCGTCTAAATCATACTGACCAAACAAGCAACTCCAAAGCAAATGGAGCGCACCAACATCTTCCGCTGAGCTAATAGCCTACTTGGAGGACTCTCGACCTGTCTATCGGGAGCTGCGGGCATGAAATGCAGCGTCCCCGGGCAAAAGGGACCTCAGTACGAATAATGTACCGAGTATGTAAGGCACATAAATAAGTACATAACAGACATGAAAGAAGTATAGAGTAAATGACTCAACCTTTAAGTCTGGATAACTCTGTAAATCATGAAATAATTATAGTGTCATGCATATGCGTATGAATGTCATGTCGTGCATAGGTACATGTGTTCATAACATCGTCAAGCCTCTGAGGAAATCCCATCATATCCTCTCGGCCACTGTGGGCAAAATCATCAACGTATACCAGTTGATCAGGTGGTGGTGCGTATATAATGTCATAACCTTTTCCATATCCCATATACATATATATGTATATATATATACGCGTATATAACGTCATCTGGTCATGGGTCAACGTGCATGTATAAATGCATGGAATGCATATGAAATACATTAATAAAATCTTTCGGTACGTCATAAGACCATTATGCCTCTGATTGATATCATGAAATAAATTTTATCAACTTACGTATTTTTAAGACTCATGAGATGATAGAATAGTATGACACATGGGAGAATAAGATTATATACATCTCTAGCATTTCTACGAATAGAATAATGTATGGAAGTTGTGCATTTGCTCATTTTGTTTGTATCGTACGGATCATGCCAAAAAGAAAGAAGGGATAGCCTTAACATACCTGAAGTAGGAAAAAATCTGTATAATATTCTTGGAAAAGATTGCGCCGTAATCCTTTAGAACCGCAAAGGTTTACGTTGCTAATGTGTAAATAATTCTTGCTGGAATTCTAAAAACTTGTAGGAATCACGTTGCTTAATGAAGGATTTAGAATCTGACTTAAGTGTTTGAAGATAAAAGAATTGAAAACTTCACAGTAATGGCCAACGTTAGTATGCCATTTAGTTTTCCACCTAATGTCTTGAGAATGAATGTTACTGTCTAATGTCTTGAAACTTATCAGAATGGCTAATGTCTTTAGAATGAATGTGTAAAACTTTTACCTTAGTTTGCCACCTAATCCCAAATTACCCTTAGTCATTTGTTTGGTTAGCCCTTTGCTTCAACGTGGGGGTGGGGTGGGGAAAGTTAATCTTTATCCACTTATTAGGTAATTAGGTAATGTTCTGTTGCTCGGTAATTAACCAATTACCCGCATAATTAAGAATTGTCTCAAATTACTTCAAATTCTACTTATTTTTAATATACTTTATACATCCTAGTATCATGGTCATATGGTATCTTGTATGGTACTAGCCCATAAATATCGGGTATTAATGTTTGGCCCGAATTTTATCCCAACATGCCAAACTTGGACGAAAATTCATTTTCTTTGCCTTTATTCCCCTCTCACCTTCACGAATTTACTTATTATTTTTTTGAAATAGCATAATCCTTATAATCTCCAAATAATCTTTTCCTTGGACTGATGTCAATTACCTTACGAGAAATTCAATGTACAATACTACAGGGTGCAACATCATCGTAATTTGGTACTGCGAAGCGTAACATCATCGTAATGTAGTACTTCAAGGCGTAACATCATCGTACTATAATACTGTGGAACATAATATCGACGTAATATTGCGGGGTGTAACAGATCGCTGCAAATATAATCTGGTCTAAAAGTCCGGAGTCGAATCCCACAGAGAACTAAGGCTTAGCTACAACTTTTGACTGTCATTAGGAATACAAGCTTGAACAATTACTAAGTTATAAAAATTAAGATTTTTATGTCTAATTAACTAATAAATTAAAGTAGTAGATTATCAACTAAAGATACTACGGGTTGGAATAAAGATTAAGGAGGTCTAGAGTTATGATTTCTCCAATTGTCGGAATCTTTTCCGCTATGTCTTCTATAATTTTGCCTAAGTATTCTCTACCGATCGTGAGCACTCAACTTATCGTAATTCTCTCTCGAGCAACTACAACAATGTACTAGTCATATTCTCTCAAACTACGCTAGCTCGCACTAATTCACCGCTCACTACGATCACAACAAGGTTTCGTTATCTCTAATCCCGCCTTTAAGCTCTCCGTATTTATCTCTCACGTATTTTAGGAGTGATTTTGTTCAACAAATACCTAAACATGTACCCTCTCTCAAGCAATGCACACTAAATAGGCACAGTCAATTGATGGCCACTCAATCAACAACAGTAAACACGTAGTTGAACAAGTAGAGAAATCTAACTGTTCAATTATATAAAAACATAATGAGAATTCATCTTACAAAAGGTTCCATCAAAACTCTAGATAACAAATTAGTTATTCATAATAGTATGCAAAACTATAATACTCGAATTCATAACCAATAATGAAAATAGGAAGAAGGAAGTGAAAAATTCGTAGAAGAATTCTCCGCCTTGCTCCTTGTGTGTTCTTGCCTCCTTAGGTCGATTCCCTCTTTAATGATGTCTAACCCTTCAAAAACTAACTTTTAGGGGTTTTTATAGGGTAAGGGACGAATTTACATGCCCAATACTAATGGGGAATTAAACCTTTTTTCGGATGGCATTGTGGGCGCCTTGCACTGCCTGTAACACAAGGCACTGTGTGTAGCAATGTCTTTTTAGCACAAGGCACTGTCTATGGCACCAATGACAGTGCCCTGGACAATGCCTTGCATTGTCTATGGCATTGTTGTTACTGTGCAAGGCACTGTCTATGCACTGAATATTTGTTGCCTTGCACGTCTTCTTTTATTGCTCCATTTTGTAGCTCTGTGGTTCCATTTCATGCAACTTTTTTCCAATCATGTTCAAGCATTCCTACACATGAAATAATCTTATTAAGCGCAATTGTCACAAAAATTATCATCCAAGCAACAAGCAAGTAGGGTAAATAATGTCAATATATATGGAATTATCTCACGACATCAATAGCCATCAGGATGTTGAGTAATCTCCAGCCCTAGAAAATAGTTAATAGTCCCCAAATTCTTGATTTTAAATTGGACATCGAGAAACTCTTTTAAACCATTCATCTTAGAAAGATCATCACCAGCAAGTAGAATATCATCAACATACACAAGCAAAACCACCAAAGAGCCATTGGAAGACTTAGTAAAGAGGGAGTAATCATTCTTGTTGGATGTTTAACCCCTAGAAAGTAGGGCCTTGGAAAGTTTGGAGAACCACTGTCTAGAGGCCCACCTAAGGCCATACAATGACATTATGATCTTGTAAACCAGTGGAGAGGTAGAAGAAGAGTAGGAAGAAATAATAAGGCCTGGGGGAACTTTCACGCAAACCTTTTCAGGGAGATCCCCATGAAGGAAGGCATTACTAACATCAAGTTGAAAAACTATCCAGTTCCCTTTAATAGCAAGGGAAAGTAAAAATTTGCTAGTGGTTAGGTTAACTACAGGCAAAAGAGTCTCAGTGTAGACAATCCCTTCCTTTTGTGTATCCTTTCTAATAACCAATCTAGCTTTGTATCTTTCAATAGTACCATCAGATCTTTGCTTGATCTTGTATCCCGAGTATGATTTGCATCAAGAGCATCAAATTTGTTCAGCATGGTAGCCGGACAAGCAGGTTGAGAAGCTTCCTGCTGATAGAATTAAGGTTCAAGCCTGAATTTCAGCACTAGACACCTTGGCATTGGGAAAAATAGGGGTAGAATGAACAGGAGAACAGACATAGTCAGAGAGGTAAGAAAGAGTAGTAGTAGCAGGCCTAGATGACTTCCTAAGAGGGAGAGGAGCAGGTTGTTAAGGAGGTGAAGGTGAAGGAACAAGTGGAGATGAAAGGGGAGGAGGTTGAGGAGAGGGAAAAATAATCTGTGAGGATGTAGATTGAGAAGGAGAAAGAGTAGGTGGTGAAAGAAAAGGAGAAGATGGAGAAGAAGAGGAAGAAAGGTCTTTAGGGGTAGGAATATGAGGTAAATCAAGAGGAGGCGAAGGACAAAAAGGATGGGCAGAGACAGGTTGGAGGTAGAAGAAGGAGGTGAAATGTCAACAAAAAGAGATAAAGATGTGTATACGGCTAAAATCGGAGAGTCTGATTTTATGATCATTATGGCATTCCATAGCCCGTCTTCAGAGGGCTCGTAGCACAGTTCGAGGTTCGACACTGAGGGAGCACATCGAGGATTCCCCCCTCTTGACCTCGGGGCAGTATAAATCGGTGACCATCATGGAAAAGCGGGAAATTCCCAAAAGGCACGTGGTTAGAGCTGACCAAGTCTGCAAGAATAGTACAAATCCGTACCGTGACATTAAATAGTTGTACCAGCTGCAATTCTTTATAATAATTGCGCATGTACTATGTTGGAATTCTCCCCACCTATACAAAGAGGACCCTTGTCATTTTGTAACACACATGATATTCAATACAAGAACAAGAACATTCCCTGCTCTCTAACTTAAACATACTATACAATTGTTTCATTGATTTATTGCCTCCATTTATTGTGTTCCATTAATTTTTCTTCATTTATTGTTCATTATAGATCATAAAGGGCTGCCCTAGAGGCCCTCTAAACTGTTATTTCTTCATCCACCATCCCCTGCTAAGCCTACTAGTTCGACCTCGAGGTACAGCCTTGGCTAGCTCGAGGCCCCGTCCTACAGTTGTTCAGTTTGCATATCAACACTTTTCCTTGCTCTTATCTCATTTTCCTAACTCACACTTAGCATATATTGCCTAACAACTAGTATTAAAATAAATAACATATTTTAGAACCACAAAATCAAATATAATTGTAATTACCATTTTCAAGGTAAACAGTTTGGCGCCCACCGTGGGGCTAACAATAATAGTGATTGTTTTAGTGTTGGTTTAATGAAAAACACAAGTTATTCTTCACACTTTTTCTTGTCCAAGAATCTTTGATTTCAGGTCAAAATGTCTAACTCAGTGAATGCACATGAAAATAACGGTCCTAAAGACCATGGAGAGAACGGTGTGGCTGTTTCAGGCGTCGGTGTACCACTGTAAACCCCTGAGGACACACCAGCGCCAATCCTCGTAGATGTGGGCTCACGCAATGCCCAAAATGTCGACATAAGCTCCCATACCGACGGGAGTATATGCTGGGGAAACCAACAGGAAGCTCAGAAAACTCCAGATCGGGAGGAAATAGAGCCTTCACTTTATTTTTGAAATGTTACGGGCACAACAAGTGGATATTGCTCAACTACAAATCCATCAAAAAAACTCCAGGCACAGCACCACCGAAAGCGGCTCCTCGAGTCGAACATGCACCAGAAAGATCGAGCAACAACGGGTCAGTAGTCGACCCCGCCATAATGAAGATGCTCGAGGACCTCACGAAGAGGATTGAATCTGGCGAAAAGAAGATAGAAGCTAACGACAAAAAGGTGGAGACCTACGACTCTAGGGGTCGATCAAATCTCGGGCGCACCTCTGATTCTGAAGGGTGTAGATTCAAAGAAGTTCGTGCAGAAGCCATTCCCATCAAGTGCTGATCCAAAGCCCATCCCGAAGAAATAGAGAATGCCCGATCTCCCGAAGTACAACGGGACCTCGAACCCTAACGAGCACATAACTGCCTACACTTGTGCTGTAAAAGGAAATAACTTGTAGGACGACCAGATTGAATTTTTCATGTTGAAATAATTCGGAGAAGAGCTATCAAAGGGGGCCATGATGTGGTACCACAACCTACCCCCGAATTCAATAGACTCGTTTGCTATGCTGGCAGACTCTTTTATAAAGGAACATGTCGGTGCCATCAAGGTTGCTACAAGGAAATCCGACGTCTTCAAAATCAAACAGAGAGAAAATGAGACTCTAAGGGAGTTTGTATCTCACTTCCAAATGGAGCGAATGGAATTACCACCGGTCTCCAATGACTGAACGAACGTAGCTCGATAGCTTCGAAGCAGCTAAAGCAGAACTTGGTTGAATATCCTGCCGTGACTTGGGCGGATGTCCACAACTGGTATCAGTCAAAGATCAGGGTCGAGGACGACCAATTGGGAGCCCCCTCGGGCTCAGTGTATCCTAGGAGGCTCCTAGCAAAGGAACTAAGGCCAAACAAGGAAAGGTACCAACCATACACCGAAGATCGAATAAAACGCCCCAAGGCGCAACATACCTCGAAATGACCGAGGGGTGAATTGAGGTAAGAATTCTCGGGGACTCGTGAACAAAGTTGGGTTCGACAGAAACACAGGGCCGGTGGAGGCACCCCGATTATCTGAGTACAACTTCAACATTGATGTTTCAAACATCGTATCGGCCATAGATAAAATCAAAGATACTAGGTTGTCAAACCCATACTATCGGATCCTTCGCAAGGAACCCTAACTTGATGTGCGAATTTCACGGCACACACGGTCATAGGACTGAAGATTGCAAACAGCTCCGAGAAGAAGTGGCCCGACTAATCAGCAAAGGGAACCTCCGAGAGTTCCTCAACGACCGAGATAAGAACCAATTTTGGGAAAGAGAGGCGAACAGGAAAAATGAAACAGAAGAACCACAACACGCCATCCACATGATCATTGGAGGAATCGACGTTCCACAAGAACCCATTGTCAAACGAACAAAAATATCCATCACCAAGGAAAAGAGAACTCGGAGTTACATACCCTAGGACGCTCTCACATTCAGTGAAGAGGACATCGATACCGTGTCCCAGCCTCATAACGACACATAGGTAATTTCTTTTCTGTTGAACAAATTTCAAATTAAATGTGTGCTCGTGGATCTAGGTAGCTCGGCCAACATAATCAGGTTGAGGATGGTGGAGCAGCTCGGACTGCTCGACAAGATCGTGCCCGCCTCTCGAGTCCTCAACGGATTCAACAAGGCCAGCGATACAACAAAAGGGGAGATCATCCTCCTAGTCAACGTGGCCGGCACGATCCAATATACCAAGTTTCATGTCATCAAAGGTTATGAGATACAATGCCTTACTCGGAAGGCCGTGGATACAGTGCATGAGGGAAGTACCGTCAACTCTTCATCAAATGATGAAGTTTCCAACGAAAGACGAAGTAAAAACAGTATACGGGGAGCAGCATGCAGCGAGAGAGATGTTCACGATGCACGATGTGGCACCGGCGTCAACACCTTCTACATTGAAGGAGCCAAAGGACAAGCAAACAGCTAAGTAGCAATCACAAATTACGCTCGCGGCTGCACCCGAATGAACTAATAAAGGAACATGTCGTGTCCTCGGAACAAGCAGTCAAAGCATATCGAGGCCCAAACGCCATCACTACTAAGGTATAACCCTCTCCCTTTTCATTTACGTTTTACACTAACCTCTGTGCAGGTATCCGATTAGGAGAAATCGAAGCACATTCCAGCTTGAAGACCTTAGGTTTTAAAGCATGCGTTGTGCTATTTTTCCCTTAGTTCAGATTTTATCCCAAATGGGTTTTACCGACGAGGTTTTTAACGAGGCAACACCTATATGCTACCTAAGGAGAACTCACCAAGTATTCAAGGCTTCTCTTTGATCAATATCAAATACTGGGGGGCATCCCCCCGGGAGGTTACCTTCTCGAAGAAACTAAAATATGCTTAAGGGGGTCTCGATAGGAGAATGATGTATCGGACCAAACGGTCAAATGAACCGTGTCCGCGTAAAGTAATCAAACCCTCGACGGTGAAAACATGTATGCTTGTACCAAGTAATAAATGGAGTATCTTTCATCATCAAAACACTTTCTGCTTCAAAAAAGTTTGTTATTTTCACAAGAAACGACTCCAAGGACAAAAAACTCCCGAACACTCCGGGACTGTCATCAACAGTCAGCTCACTCGAACTCATTATCCCTTCATGAAGCAACATCGAACTTGTAAGCCCTCCATGAGGCAATATCAAAGTATAAGACCTCCATGAGGCAACTTTGAGCTTGTAAGACCTCCATGATGCAACTTCGAGCTTATAAAGACCTCCATGAAGAAGTACCAAAATTATAAGACCTCCATGAGGCAATACCAAAAACTGTAAGACCTCAAGAAAGGCATGTCCAAAAACTGTAAGACCTCAAGCAAGGCATGTCCAAATCTGTAAGACCTCAAGCAAGGCATGTCCAATTTGTAAGACCTTAAAAGGCATAATCCCGATATTAAAACCAAGGCTATATATTCGAACTTGTAAGACCCCTTAAAAGGCATACCCACGATATAGACGCCGAGACTACCTCACTCGGGGACTAAAAGGCTACAGACAAACACAATGACTACGGTCATAAGGCTCCGACCAAACCAACGCGACTCGGAGACGTCCAACCATTTCCATAAAATCACACGCCTTCAAATACTTCGAAATTACTTCGGAAAGAACCGGTTAATCAAGCTACCCCCGACATAAGCAAAAGAGCTTCAATCATATCAGCTCCAAATAATGAAAAGGCTTCGAAACTATCAGCCTCCGAGCGAACCTTCCGAGGTGCTCATCTGTCATCACATATCGGCTCATAATCGAGGTTCTCATCGAGCCATCGAAGAGTCGGCCAGACACAAAAACTTCAAAAGTCTTTAACGAGGGAAAAATATAGCCATATTAGAGGTTGTACCGACCCAATGCGTAAGAGCCTAAGCGCCAACCTAAAGAGCCTCAGGTCCCATCTAAAACAATCCTAAGGGTCAACGCATAAGAGCCTAAGGGCCAGTTTAAGGAGCCTCAAGGCTGACCTAAAACAAGCCTAAGGGACAACGCGTAAGAGCCTAAGGGCCATCTTAAAGAGCCTTAGTGCCGACCTAAAACAAGCCTAAGGGCCAACGTGTAAGAGCCTAAGGGCTAGCTTAAAGAGCCTCAAGGCCGATTTAAAGACCTAAGGGCCGACAAGCCTGAGTCAAAATCTGACTCGAGGACTGAGCCCTTAGCGGTTAACTATCAACTATTGCTCATCGAGCATCAAACCCCAAGGGTTCCATTTTGAAGTCTGACTCACCAGACCATTTATTGCCGAGCATCAAAATATAAAGCAAAAACAAAGACACAAGCAAGTGAAATCTTGAATAAAGGGAAAATCGAAAGGTTTCTTTTTATATATGTAATAATACATGGATACATTTACAATTCTCTCTGAGAGCTTTATACAAAGAATCAGGAAGAAAAAGCCTAGCCTATTTCCCCCTCGGGAACAACAGCTCCATCAGCCTCCTTGGGACCAGCTCCCTCGTCGGCCTTTTCCTCATTATCTTCGGAATCGGATACAAAGAACTTGGCATCATATTCATCCGCCTTGGCCTGCTCTATCTCCTCCGAGAGATCAAAGCCCCTGGCATGGTTCTCCTCGAGGATTTCCCTCTGGTATTTGCATCGGGCGTATTCATTTCTTTTACTCTCACGATCGGAAGCCCCCCTCAGCTTCATGTGAGATTCGGCAACATCTTTTAGATAGACGGCCACCTTCTTATTGGCCTTCGATTGAGCCTCTTCGGCTTCAGCCCGAGCATCCACGACCTCGGCCTTCATCTTTAAAAGGTCAGTCTCGAGCTTAGCAACTCTGCTCGTCTGAGGCGAGCTATTTTCTCGGGCATTGCGGAGCTGTATCTCGAGGGAGGAGACCTTAGCTGAAGCATTCCTTTTGGCCACAACATGAGCATACATATGTGCCTTCAATTGGTTGCATTCAAAGTTAGCCTGACTAACTTTCCTGCAAAGGCGTTCTAGGTCATCCGTCTTTCTCTGCAACTGAGATATCAAAACGTTAATCCCCGAAGATGGGAGAAAAAACATGCATTCCCTCAATACAAATATTACCTGTCTCTCGAGGCAGCCTTCTTAATTTCGGCTTCGATTCATCTCATATAGAAGGTGTATCAACTATCTTGCTCTCTTATCACAAAGAAGCCTGAGGGATTTCTCCCCGTCCAAGGCTTTTCGCAACTTGGCCTCGCAACGAAGAAACTCGGACTTGAGCTTGTCGAAGGCCTATGAAAAACAAACTTCAGTATAAAAGACAGAAGTAGAAAGCTGAGAAAGACACAAAGTTCATCAAAATTTACCTCAGAATAAAGCCGTTGAGCCTCCTCGAGGGTAGAGCGCGCGTCTACTGGTATGATCCCATCGGCCCCAGTTGAACCCCTCTGAACAGGGGCGTGATCACTCGGAACTCTATCTAATTTAGGCGGCCCCTCGTCCCGAACATCCCTCGAAGTACCTTCGAAGGGAGAAGAAGATGGTGGCAATGGACCTTCACTCCTTCCTCCTCATGGAGAATCCCCCACGAGGTA
Source organism: Nicotiana undulata (assembly GCA_005239495.1). Classification (NCBI taxonomy): domain Eukaryota; kingdom Viridiplantae; phylum Streptophyta; class Magnoliopsida; order Solanales; family Solanaceae; genus Nicotiana; species Nicotiana undulata. Next base: position 50,951 of record ML257901.1, on the reverse strand, counting down.
AGAGACCCCGGGTTTAGCAGGTTCAGCTGCCTCAGGAGACTTCTCAACCCTGGCCTCCGACATGATGCTATCCTTTCTGGTCGTATCACCGCTTGAGTGTTGGCCGATGAGCATAAGACCTTCCCCAGTGGTCGTGTCTTCTTTATGCCTCCGGGTAGGCCCTGCCTCACTATGAGTATCCTCGTCCCTCGAGGATCCCTTCCGTTTATTACCACTCCTCAGCCCCAAAGTTGACGATCCTTCCTCCTCTCCAAGAGGGCACAGTCTCATCTCAGAAAATTCTCCAATGCCTGCAGCAAATAAGTTAGTAAGCACAAAGGAAAATGTTCCTTAATAAAGGAATCATACGGCACTTACCATGGTGTTTTGCCTCCCATCTACCCTTCGACAGGTCTCGCCACTTACGCTCATCGTAAGTCGAGCAAGCTGCGAGTTTCTGAGTCCAATCCGCCAGATCGAGGACTTCATATGGAAACCACAGGATAGATGTAGAAAAGGAAAGAAAACATCCTTACGGAGTCTGACTCCACTAAGAACAAAAGATGATAAAGTACAAGTATATCACTTACGTGTAAAATTCCATTTCTCGGGAAACGGTAGGAAATCATAGGAATAATGTCAGTAGTCCTCACTCCGACAAATCGACTCATCCACCCTTGGTCCCCATCTTCATCATCACTGGCAATGAAGGGCCTGGTGGATCGACGTCGCAGAGTGATCAAACCTCGGTAATGTAAAGGCCGATATAGTCTGGTAAGGTGACTAAGGGTGAACTCGAGCTGGGCCTTCTCACCGAAAAATCTTATCATCAGCACTATCCTCCAAAATGACGGATGGACCTGAGCCAAGGTGACTCGATATTTTCGACAACACTCGAGCATGACCCGGTCGAGATGGCCTAACATAAAGGGGTACGTATATACGTTCAAGAACCCCTTTACATGGGCCATGATACCCTCTTTCCGAGAAAATACTTGCAGTACCACCTTTTCTCCCCATCCACAGTCTCTCCTCATAGCCTCGAGGTGTCTCTCTTCTATGAGGGAATGAACCTCGATGCATGCTCTTGATGGCCCGGAACATCGAGAGGTCTCTCAAGCGTAAAATCCTTCCTCGAGGCAAAACAGCTCGAAGTTAGCTCGCCATACGCCAGCGGTGTACCACGGACTGGGCGAGATGCAGAGGTGGAACCTTCCTCTTCCTGGTGAAGACATTTCGGCACAACATCCATGACTATTTGCAATAAGAAAAAGAGGATAAAAGCTCGGGCAAAGGCTTTGAACTAAAATGACAGAAGAGCTGAGAGAAGAAAAGGAACTCTAGAAAGAAAACTTAGCTTTGCAAACAGCAAAGCCCTCAATGAAGGAAAGGCAAATATATATAAGGAAAGCGGCAACTTTTCATTTACTCTAATGGCCAATCAACTCTGACAGAGCCGTTATGACATCTTGGGAAGTGTACCGGCGGGGCCACCTCGGTCATTTCACGGTCGCATCATGAGAATGATGCTATCATGCGGAGATCGAAGAATCGGAGGGTTAAATCGACCCCTTATCAACCCGACCCCGGGAAAACATATAGCTGAAACCAGAGCAGCCTGATCTCTAGGACTCCTTCTACTCTAAGTCCGGGCTCAAAGGAACAAAGTTCAAATTGGAAGATTAACTTTTGCATAAACATTGCAGGGCAAGTTGAAGATATAAAACGAAGAGATCTTTTGCATTCCAAAGCATATATTTACAAGGGTATTTTACAAAGCTTCACCGAGGAGCTTATTTACAAAAGAAAGATAAGCAAAAAGCAGCAGGCAAGTTTACTCTTCGCCTTTGCTACTGCCCGAGTCGCTTCTAGAGCCCTCGTCCGAAGTAGTTGAAATTGCTGATCCTTCTTCCAAGGCCCTGGCTTCTTCGATCTCGGCAGAGAGATCGACACCTTTGGCACTCGCTTCCTCGAAGGCTTACCTCCTAGCTTGAAAACGAGCATGAGCAACAGCCCGAGCTAGTTTAAGCTCGGCCTCTTCGGATATCTCCCTAGCCCGATCATTTGCGGCGGCAGCATCTCTTTTGTATGAGAACACAAATTCATCGGCCTCAGACTTGGCCGCGGATAATGCAGCAGCCTCCTCTTGAGCACCTTGAAAAAGACCCTAGGTCGAGGCTAACTCTCCTCGAAGAATGTCTCTCTCCGAGGCCACGGCATCATTCTTCCACTTCAGCTCGAGGATCTCAGCGTCCTTAGCTAGACCTCTTCCCGAAGCTGCCCCACTAGGGCATCCTTTTACCCAATCTGCAAATACAGAAGACAAGCTAATTAGCACCAAATTATGACAATAAAAGATAAGTCCATAGGTACCAGATTACCTGTTCAACGAAGGTGGCCCTCTCTTGGAGCGCCAGGAGGTCGACCAACTCCTCCTCTTTTAGGGCATGTAGAGCCTTCAGCCTGTTTGACTCCGATGTGAGCTTATCGAGCTCCTCTTTACGGCAAGTCAGCTCATCTTGAAGCTTAGAAAAAGTGTGGTCATACAGCTTCTTGACCTACAACACAAAGGAGAGAAGTTAGAAAAACAAGAATCAAAACTCAAAGCACAAGTAATATGTCGAGAAGATCACCTACTTTTGAAGCTTTTTTGCCTCCTCGAGAGTGACGGGGGCATCAAGATAGGTATCCTCCTCGAGACCGATGAAGTAATATTTAAACGTATCATCCTCTCCTTGAGAGACCCCCACATTGGCAGCATCCTTATTTTGGGCATCCCTTATCTCCCTTGGAGAAAATCACAAGCCCAACTGAAAGCCGCCTACGGCATCAACTTCCATCGGGGCTTCTTCTCGCCCCCGAAGAATTTCAGAGTCAGGCACGCCGAACTCGCCAACCAAAGACTCGCCGGCATAGAATGTATCCTGCCCAATGGGTGGCTCGGAGACTGTGTTCAGACCCTCATCGAGGGTCTCCTCAGCATGAGGTGGGTCCGCATTGGCCACCTCCGATTCGGCAGTCTTCTGCCTAGTAACTTTTGAAGCTTCGGTGCTTCGTCTTACCCTTTGTACCAAAAGGCGACAGTCATCATCTTCGTATTCGTCTTCAATACAAAGACTTGCTACAGCAGCCGAAGTCAAGACTGTGGCATCGTTGTTAGGCTTCCGGACCTTGGGTTTCTTTGACTTTAGAGACTCCGCCGATGTCTCCTTCTTTCTCTTCTTGCCCCCTTGGGGGGTTTTGAGGCCTCCTTTTCACCAAGAGGAGGTGGTCTCATCGAAACGGCCTCCGCGAGACCTGCACAAACATGAGATATCAAACATTTCGCCGTGAAATATTACTCATAAAATTTTTTTAGAATGACAGCAATAAGGGCTTACCGTGATTTTTGGCCTGCCATTGCGTCTTGACCAAATCGCGCCAAATGTGCTTTCTATATGGACAGACGGAGTCCAAGAGTTTTATCCATATCGGCAGGTCCTGGGATGCACCATGGAACCACACAATGGCTACACAATCATAAGAAAATCAAGCAAAAAGAAAGGGGTCAATTCAGAAGAAGAAAATGAGATGGTAAAACATACTCGATATGAAGTTACTTACGCTTCATGTTTCATTCCTCCGGGAATGGCATCCTATCAGCAGGGAAGAGGTCTGAGGTTCTGACTCTGATGAACTGGCTCATCCATCCCCGGTCTTTTTCCTCGTCGATGTAGGCAAAGAAGGCTTTGGCAGATCGACGGCATAACTTGATCAAGCCCCCTCGGTAGAGGCGAGGGCTGTACAATCTGATCAAATGATCGAGGGTGAAGGTCATTCCCTCGACCATGTTGGAGAAGTAATCATGTAGACAATCCTCCAGAAGGAAGGGTAAATATGATCGAGTGTCACCCGATATTGACGGCAGAAGTCGAGAATAACCGGATCTATCGGTGGAGAAGAAGAATCGCGGGGCCTAGAGTAAAAGGATAAGTATATACGTTGAGGAATCCTGCTTTATGTGTAACTATGCTTTCCTCAGCTTTGGGGATTTCTACTTGCACCGCCTCCCCCCAGCGGTAGTCTATCTTTACTCTCTTTGTATCGATCACCACACTTATGTACCGAGACGTGGGCTCGCATCGGCCCGGTGTAGAAAGGGGTTTCTCGATGGTAAAATCGAAGATAGTGTCAAAGGGACGAGGAATGCATTGCTCGATACTAGGAGGAGTTCTCGATTTGCCCTTGGACGGGCGTGACGAGGAAGTGGTTCCCTCCTTTTGAGGTACCATTTTGGAGGTTTTGGCCATGACTGTAACTAAGTTTCAAAGAAGGAAGATGAAGAAGCAAGCATAGAAAGAAGATGAAAGCAGAAAACTGTTAGCTAAGTTTTGAAGACTTGAAGATGTTGTAAAAGTGTGAAAGGCAAACAATTGAGGTATTTATAGGAGCCGTTTGGGCATGTTTGAGGAGCGGAAAGGTCGAACCAGTAGCGTTTCATGGGCTTCTCGAGAATCGTGCCGACAGCGACCTCTGCGCAGCCTTTATGTCACGTCATTTAATGTCCTGACGAGGCTGGTGTCATAATGGGGATATCGAAGAGGCAAAAATTCAAGACCGTTTCTTATCATTTTATTCTAAGAAACGCGTGGACTATCTGTATACGCCTAAAATCGGAGAGCCCGATTTTATGATCATTATGGCATTCCATAGCCCGTCTTCAGAGGGCTCGAAGCACAGTTCGAGGTTCGACACCGAGGGATCACATCGAGGATTCCCCACGCTCGACCTCGTGGCAGTATAAATCGGTGACAATCCTGGAAAAGCGAGAAATTCCCAAAAGGCACGTGGTTAGAGTTGACCAAGTCTGCAAGAATAGTACAAGTTCGTACCGTGACATTAAATAGATGTACCAACTGCACTTCTTTGTAATAATTGTACATGTACTATGTTGGGATTACCCCCACCTATATAGCGGGGACCCTTGTCATTTTGTAACACACATGATATTCAATACAAGAACAAGAACAAGAACATGCACTACTCTCTAACGTAAACATACTCTACAATTGTTTCATTGATTTATTGCCTCCATTTATTGAGTTCCATTAATTTTTCTTCATTTATTTCTCATTATTAATCATAAAGGGCTTCCCTCGAGGCCCTCTACACTTTTATTTCTTCATCGACCATCCCCTGCTAAGCCTACTAGTTCGACCTCGAGGCCCAGCCTTGGCTAGCTCGAGGCCTCGTCCTACATCTGTTTGGTTTGCATGTCAACGTTTTTCCTTGCCCTTATCTCATTTTCCTAACTCACACTTATCATCTATTGCCTAACAACTAATATTAAAATAAATCACATATTTTTAGAACCACAAAATCAAATATAATCGGAATTGCCATTTTCAAGGCAAACAAGATGGATTAGAGGTATGAGGTTGATAACGAAAGACATGTTCATAGAATGTGACATCCCTAGAGTAAAATATTGAATGATTTTGCAAATTCAAAAGTTGGTACCCCTTTTTACCACAAGGGTAACCAATAAAAACTGCTGAGATGGACCTAGATTGAAATTTATCTCTACTATATTTTGGGGAAGAAGCATGGCATAGGCACCCAAAAGATCTTAAGTGGCCAAGAGAAGGGGAATGGCCATGAAGTTTCTCAAAGGGTGAGAAATTGTGCAGAACAGTAGAAGGAATACTATTAATAAGATAAGTTGCAGCCAAAACACAGTCACCCCATTACTTTAGGGGAAGGTTAGAATGAAACAACAAAGCTCTAAAAACTTCAAAGAGATGCTTATGATTCCTCTCAACCATCCCATTTTGTCGAGGAGTATAGGGTATAGAGGTCTGGTGTAAAATACCATTAGCAGAAAAAACTGTTGGCATTCAGAACTCCCCCCTAATTCAAAAGCATTATCAGATCTATAAGTTTAACATGTAATTGAAAATGAACCTTGACCATAGAGACAAAGGCTTTTAGTACAGAAAAATCATTGTTTTTGCAAGATAATAAGTGAGTCCAAGTGACTCTACAGTAGTCATCAACCAGGGTAAGAAAATACTTAAAACTATTATAGGTTCTGGTATGATAAGGGCCCCATATATCAATATAAACAAGCTGAAAAGGAACACTAGGATGGATATAACTTTCAGAAAAAGGTAACCTCTATTGCCTAGTCATGGGGCATACGGAATAAAGGAAAGTCTGTTTAGAAAGAAGCTTAGCGGACAAGGAGGGAATAAATTCCATCTTGTGAAAAGGCATTTGATGCCAAAACACATCAATTTTATTATCAACAGAAAGTGGATTACAAGGTATAAAATGAGTCACAGAAGGAACTACAAAAATATTGGAACTAACTAAACTAACAGGAGCAACAAAATGAACAAAAGAAAAGTCATGAATAACAGAGAAAATCGAAAATTCACATATAGGTATAGAATTAACAACAGAACAAGATAGTGAAGTAAAGTATCTGGAGTTAGGAAGTATATCCCTTTATCAACTACCAATTTCCAACGGCCTCTTCAGAGAAGCGGTCGGTAGAAGACACGCATATTTAGTAAAAATTGCATAACAATTAAGTTGAATAATAAATTTGTGAATAGAAATCAAATTGAAATGGAAAGCAGGCACAAGTAGAACATTGGGTAAAGTTATATCATGCCTAAGATGCAATGAACCAGTAGATATAACTTTCACTTTGTAACTGTTGGGCAAAGTTGTTAAGAATGGTATGGACAAAGGTTGTAGATTATGAATGAAGTGTTTGTGAGGTGTCATGAAATTAGTGGCACCTGAATTCAAAATTCATGGGTCTACTCCTAATAGTGAAACAGCACATTCATGAAGCTCAAGAGAATAAAAACAGATTTAAACACACATGCAAAATTGACAAAAGCAGCATTATCACCAATAGAACCCTCAGGGGTGAATGAAAGGCAGGAGCTAGAGCAACATGTGTATGCTGAAGGAGACTCATAAGGTGCTGGTATTGTTCCTTAGTAAAGCCATTGGAAGTGGAACATGGGTGACCACAATCAATGAAAGACTCTGCCCCTTGTACACAAGATGCATAACCCTTTCTACTCTTAGTAATTTGAAGTCTGAGGGAAATCCATGTAACTTGTAGCATTTGTCAATTGTATGTCTAGGTTTCTTGCAATATTTACAAGAAACAGAGGAGATTTCCTCTTTGAATCAAACTGAACCTTTCGGGAGACAAATTTGTTAGTGGCAGCTGAAGCAGAGAAAGATGTTGAATCATTGAAAAAATTGGGAATGTGAGAAGAATTTTCTTTCAGATATCATGTTGAAGCATAGAGTATGCTTTGCTGAGTGATGGCTATGGAGACATTATCAATATATTATTTTTGCAAGAGGAATAAAACTCGTTCAAGCCACTTAAAAATTGGAACAATTGTTGATCCTCTAGAAGTTTAAGAAGGGCTCCACATATGCAAGTTGTCCCTACATAAGCAGCATACAGTTCATCCCATAAACCTCTCATCTTAGTAAAATATGTGGCTAAGTCTGAGCACCCTTGACTAGTGGTACTTATTTCCCTCTAGATTTGTATGCAACCATTTGATTGACCAAACCTTTCATTTAGATCACGCCAGATGTCCTTAATTGTATTATACCCTATGAGACTAACAAAGATGCCACGAGTCAGGGAATTAGTCATACATGCAATAAGCATGTCATTGCATCTCTCCCAAGCGAAGAAATAAGGAGAATCAGGACTTGGTTGGGGATTCCTTCCCGTCACAACCCCTAGCTTGTTTTTCGCAGATAGAGCAACAAGCATGTTTCGCCTCTAAGCAACAGAACCTTGACCATCAAAAAGAGGTGACACCAAAGGATTATTCGGGCTATTGGACGGATGAATATAGAAAGGGTGTGAAGGATCAATAGAAAACATAGTAAAGCCCTCAAACCCATAAGATGATGACGACTGTGTAGCATGCGATGTAGTAGTAGAAATAGTACTCATTGTGTAGTAAATGATTATACAAGAGCCAATAAATCAACAAAATCCACCAGTAACAATCAAAAATACCACCGAACTATCAAAATAAACCACAAAGCAGATAATGGAAACAAAAATTGTACTGTACTTCATCTACAACCTGACGAATCAAACGTCTAGTGAGAAAATCAGAGAAATGTGAAGAAAACTCTAATTTTTGTGAACCAAAAATTGAAGTCGCTGGAAAAATTCCACCAGTGAAAACCAGCGAGGGTAGGATCAGTCAAATGCGAAAGATGAGGACTGTCGAACTCCCCACTCTGATACCATGTTAGAACACAGAGATTCGAGATAGAGGATAAAATTTGGGGTAAACCCCTAAGACTAAACAAAGAAGGAAATGAGCAAAGAGAGAGAGATTTTCTGTTTCTTGTAAAATGAATTGTCTGTACAAAAATGTAATCAACTATGCTTTTATTTTCTACAATATAATGAATAATGAAATGCTTAGTCTTAAAGCTAACTGGATCAGGTCAACACTTATTGTTGGGCCTTCTCTTCAGTTCTTCTGTACTGAGCCTGAATATGTCTTTGGGCCACATTCATGTTTACAATACTCTTATTAGTCATTAACACGAGCTTTGGTCGAATGAAGGATCAATCTTATGCTTCTTGTAAACCATAAAGCATGAGTTACAACTTGAATCGTGTCTCAAAAGAACGATTGAATATGTTTCTGAGTTTCGAAAATAAAGGATAACCCGGTGCACAAGGTATTCCGTGTTTACACAGTGTCGGGGGAAGGGCCACACCCCAAAGGGTGTGATATAGACAGTTTACTCCAATGCAAGCACTAGTGGCTACTTTTACAGTCGAACCACGGAGGCAACTTTACCGTTGCTCCAAGGCTCCCTTTCGAACGATTTGATATTTTTCTGATTTTCGAAAATAAGTAGTACTCCCTCTGTTCCAATTTATGTGAACATGTTTGATTGGGCACGAAGTTAAGAAAAAATGAAAACTTTTGAAATTTGTGGGCCTAAACAAGTCAAAAAGGAGCTCAGAGTATTTGTGTGATTATAAAAGCTTCTCGTTAAGGTTAGAATTTAAGTTTAAGCTAAATTGTTTCCAAATTTAGAAATGGGTCATTCTTTTTCGAACGGACCAAAAAAGAAATAGGTTCACATAAATTTGAACGGATGGAGTATAATTTTACAAAGTTCTGTTTTTATACGTAATGATATTTTGTAACTTAAATTTTAAAGGAAATTTTAATAGGTACGTCTATGGGGGTTAAAAGAAAAGACGACAAAGGAAAACCGCAAGAAGGAAGCAATAGCAAAGACCATGAGCAAACGACGCTTGCGGACAATACATGAAATTTTCACGGCTATTTTTGTCTGGTCATCAATCACCAATCTTATCAACCTCTACATACCACAACTTACATAAATAAAAGGGCAGTCCCTCTCAACAGAATGCACAATCATTTCTTTGATTGTCCTTTTTGTCAATAGAAAACTCTTCTATTGTTTCTATTAAAATCAAACTAAGAAACCAAAAAAAAAGAAGAAAAAAACGAAAATAGAATATGGAAAAGTTGAGATTTGTTCTTGTATTGCTGGCATTGTGTCTTTCAACATCACTAGTAAAAGGAGGAGATCCTTTTTTGTTTTTTGAATGGAAAGTCACTTATGGCACTATCTCTCCCCTTGGTGTACCCCAACAAGTTATTTTGATCAATGGCCAATTTCCCGGACCTATAATTAATGGCACCTCCAACAATAATATTGTTGTCAACGTCTTCAATCAGTTGGACGAGCCGTTCCTTCTTACATGGAACGGCATCCAACAGAGGAAGAATTCGTGGCAAGAAGGTACCCTTGGCACCAATTGTCCCATTCCTCCCGGGAGCAATTTTACGTATCAATTCCAGGTCAAGGATCAAATTGGAAGCTTTTACTATTACCCCACCACAGCTTTGCATCGTACAGCGGGTGGGTATGGTGGGATAAGTGTCCATAGTCGCGCATTGATTCCCGTCCCCTTTGATGTTAACCCTGTCGACGAATTCTTCGTCCTTGTAAGTGATTGGTACACCAAAAGTCATTCCCAATTGAGGAAGCTTTTGGATAGTGGGCGCTCCGTGGGAAGGCCCAGCGGAGTCATCATCAATGGCAAAAGTGGCAAAGGCGATAACAAGGACGAGCCAATGTTCACTATGACCCCTGGAAAGACGTATAGGTACAGGTTTTGTAACGTTGGCATGAAGGATTCTATCAACGTTAGAATCCAAGGACACATCATGAAACTAGTTGAGATCGAAGGATCTCACACCGTACAAAACATGTACGATTCACTTGACGTTCACCTCGGACAGTGCATGTCTGTTCTGGTAACTGCTGATAAAGAGCCTAAGGATTACTTCCTGGTGGCCTCCACACGATTCACAAAGGAACCACACACTGCTACTGCCACAATCCGTTACGCCAATGGCAAAGGCGCCCCGGCCTCCTTAGAATTGCCAAAGGCTCCAATTGGTTGGGCTTGGTCACTTAACCAGTTCCGCTCATTCCGTTGGAATTTGACCGCAAGTGCAGCTAGACCTAATCCACAGGGATCCTACCACTACGGCCAAATCAACATCACGCGCACCATAAAACTAGTAAACACGGTGGGATCAGTGGACGGGAAGCTTCGATATGCAATCAACGGTGTTTCACATGTGAATCCTGAGACTCCAATGAAGTTGGCCGAGTACTACGGTGTTGCTGATAAGGTTTTCAAGTATGACATTATTAAGGATGAATATGAAGCTCCAGCTGCTAAAACAGAAGAGAAAATCACATTAGCACCAAATGTAGTAAATGGAACTTACCGCAACTTTGTAGAGATCATCTTTCAGAACCACGAGAAGAGTGTTCAATCTTTTCACTTGGCTGGATACTCTTTCTTTGCTGTTGCGTAAGTACCTTTTCTCCTTTAATTTAGAATATTTTAATCCTACTCAAAATTTACTAGAGGCAAATTCAAAATTTGATTTAAATATATAGGTTCAAGCTAAGGTTTTGAATTCTTTGAAAATATGAGATTAGAACATAGTAATTCAATTTTTATAGGTTTTCACGATTATATTTATGGCTAAATAAAAAAAAATTATGGGTTCAAATCCATCCCTAACAGAGACGGATCAACTATCTGAATATTATTGGCTCGAGCCCAAAATCCAACTAGAACCCACAGAATTATGATTTGTACTCATTTAGTGAGCTTTTTAACTTATATACAGTGTTTGAGTCAAAGTTATTAGGTTCGAATGTACTACATCTGCCTCTGATCCTTAAAGTTGTACATTCGTCACTATTAGTCAGTGATGGATGTAGTTTACGGTATTTGGACGCGTAGCGTGTGTGTATATGTGTGTGTGTGAGTATCCACTAAAATATTAACAAATATTAGACCTAATTCATAATTTTAATAGCATAATAATTTTAGTATAAAAACATTAAATTAATTGTGAATCTATCATGTTTAAATTCTGAATCTGTCTCTGGATTTTAACGAAATGACATGGTGTATATATGTAGGATTGAGCCAGGGAAATGGACACCAGAAAAGAGGAAGAACTACAACTTGCTTGATGCAGTGTCAAGGAATACCATCCAAGTTTATCCTAATTCATGGGCAGCAATCATGACTACTATTGACAATGCTGGCCTTTGGAACTTAAGGTCAAACTCTATTGAAAGGCAATACTTAGGACAACAACTTTACTTCAGTGTCCTCTCTCCAAAAAGAGATTTGAAAGATGAATACAACATGCCTGACAATGATATCTTGTGTGGCATAATCAAGGACATGCCTATGCCAAAACCTTATTCCGTATAAAACATTAATATTATTATGTATGATTTCGGAACAACTTTTTTTGCTCCTAACTCATGTAGGGCTTAAATATTCCGAGTTAGAGTGAAGATAGCACAAACCAAAAAAAAGAAAAAGGGAAAAAATATTGACAAGAAATTAAATCCTTGTTTGTGTAAAGGGGATTGAAGAGTTGAGGCAACCAAAGAAAAAGGATGACTTCAAGTTTTGGGTGAAAAAAATCTCAAAATTCTTGGTCTACTATTCCCTAACACATTGGCCAGCCTTTTGTACATGCAGAATGAAATTCCTTCTTCTTTTTTTCTTCTTTTGAATAGCGTAGTCAAGAAATAATTTTGTTATTTGTTTCTGAATGTATTGAGCAAATCATCACTTATAAATAAGAGGACAATGAATGTTTTCCATCCTCCTTTGTACCTTTTAACTTTGTTATTTCTCTTCTTTGCACTTGGGCTTCATTTTTTTCTTTTCTTTTTTCAAATAATAAAAGTACTCAAAGAATGATACTCCCTCCGTCCCAATTTATGTCACTTTTTAATTTTCATAGAAGCTGAGATAAAATCAACATATTAAGAAATTACGTAAAAATATACTATAAGTCACTTTAATTAATAATTCAAAATATTTAAAAGGCTCATAAAATAATCGCGGTCAAAGAAGAATTCGTTTGACTCTAGAAATCGGAACACCCACATAAATTGGCACGGGGAGAGTAGAAACAAGAAGGCAATTAAGAAGCCATCATTGTACAAACAACAAAGTTTTTGGAATAATCCCAAAGCCTTATACATACATGTTGGCACTAATTAAAGACACTTAACATTTCCTTCTTGCAAATTGATCCTTTTCACAGTGGAAAACTAAGAATAATAATGTTAATTAAGGGAAAGACGAGAGATTAAGGAAATCAGGGGTTTTGAGATGTTCCCAACTCCTAGAAAGGATTGAAGTAGAGGCACCATCTATTCCTATGTGAGTTACATGCTTCACATCTGTTGGGACTCCTATTTCCATTCCCATCATCTCCTCATCCTCCATTTCATCCTTATCCACTGCAAAAATTGCATACCCTCAATATAGTTAGTAAACTGCAAAAATTGCATACCCTCATGCTCCTATGAGAGAGCGTATTTATTGGAAGGGGAGCCTTGGCGTAACTGATAAAGTTGATGTCATGTGACCAGGAGGTCACAGGTTCGAACCGTGAAAATAGCCACTTGCAGAAATGCAGGGTAATGTTGCGTACAATATAATAGACCCGTGTGGTCCGGCCCTTCCCTAGACCCCACGCATAGCGGGAGCTTAGTGTGTTGGGCTGCCATTTTATACAATAGTATTAATTGATCATTTTTATCTTGAGTAACTAACTAATTCAATGCAACAGAATGAAGCCAGGAAACTTGCTTAGTTATAAATTTATACACTTTCCTTGCTTTTCATTGAACTACAAGAAAACTTCCTTTTAATTCATTTCAAGCATTTGAATTCCCTAGTAAGTGATTACTACCAAAAATTGTTCAAATAACAGCTGACTTTCAATATATGTGGTAAACTGTGGAGACTCACCAAATAAGAGGGACAAGTTCTTGAAATTCTTGAAAAGCCTCTGAAACTTGGGAAGTGACATAAGGCTTAAATTAGGACTCTTCAAACTTGAAACTCTGTCATCATCCTCTCTTTCTTCTAGTTCCTCTTCCTCCTCTTTTCCTTCTTCTTGGCTCCCTGCATTATCGAAAATATTAACACCAACATAGCCGTTCTACACAAAAGATTTAACTCTTATATATGCTGGCAGTGTAAATAAAATTATCAAAGGGCAGCCTGGTGCACTAAGTTCTCGCTATGCGCTGGACCACAAGGGTCTATCATACGCAGCCTTACCCTACATTTCTGCAAGAGACTGTTTTTACGGCTCGAACACGTGACCTCCAGGTCACATAGCAGCAACTTTACCATTTACGCCAAGACTAGTAACTTGTCTTATTTTTCATGTTAATATTCACACTTTTTAGGGACAACCACATGTATGTTATCTTGATCTAGTAGTGTAAAAATTATGTTACATTACCAGTATAGAAACTATAACTCCTACAAATTATTATAAATGAGGTGTGTGTAGTGTAAGGGAGAGGGAAGAAGAGCAAGAGAGACTTGTGTGAGTTAAGTTGGATTCATGAGGGCTTGATCTTTTATGATGATATTGTTGACCAATTGCAACACTTGATTCAGAGATGCAACCCACAGAAAATGGAAGAAGTACAAATTTTTCCATTCTATCTCTCATTCTGATCAAACAAACTAACAACACACACAAAAGTATATATCAAGAATGTAGATAATATTCTTGTTCCTTTGTGATGGGAGGGGGAGAGAAGAAAATGGTAGTTGGAAGTATAAGGTTGAGAGAGTTGGGAAGGGTTTGTTATAGTAGTTGCTGTCTTTTGCCTTTATTGTTAAGTTATACTATTATTCCTAATAATAATAATACTACGTTTGTAGTCAATATCAAATCTTAAGTTAAACATGAATGTACAAATCATACATAATGCGCGCGCACATATATATATATATACTATTTTCTCTATCCTTTCGAGATTCAAACCTTTTAAATTTGACCGTGTATTAGACATATACAATCCTTAAGTTTTTCGAAATGAGAAAATTTATGTCAAAAGTATCATAAGTCACAATAATTAATAATTCAAAATATTCAAAAGGCATATAAAAAAGTTGCGATCAAAAATTAATTTATTTGACTCTCAAAATCTGAATATCATCACATAAACTGGGACGGAGTAAGTGCTAAAGAAGAAATCACAACTGTACATTCAGATCTGTGTCTTTGTTTACCTTCATATGTTGGTAGTGCATTCCATTGTGGGGTCTTCTTTTCAATTTGCATGTCGCACTTAGAGGAGAAGTCACCATTTGTTTTAGTTGGAAGATACCAAACACTAGTCCATAATGCACTACGTACCAAAGTTCTTTTCCTTTTCCTTCTTTTCATTTCTAGTGAAACATGAGTATTTACTTCAATTGGACTCCACCTCTATTAAGTGTATAACAAGCAAAAATGGAACTTTTTTAATGTAGATGATTTTGGATCCATAATTTCTTAGATGCAATTACTACTGTATTGTCTAAGATGCATCCTTTTGGACGTTTTACAGTTTAGCAAAACATTTTTCGTTTTGAAAATATAGTTTTGGAGCAAATATATATCTGATTGCCAAACATATATCTTTTTTGCTCCTTTAATTTTTTACCTACTATAGTGAAGTGTTGTTATAGATGACATATATTATAAATTGTGAGCATGCACGGAAAAAAAAAATATTCTTGTTAACAATGATAAAGTGAGCCCTATATATAATATATATTCTACTCCTACTACATGTGGGACTAGGACATATTCCACTCTCACTACATATGGGACTAGGACATATTCTACTCCTACTACATATGGGACTAGGACTACTTACACATTACTATCTAACACTCCCCTCAAGCCGGTGCATACAAATCATATGTACCGAGCTTGTTACATATATAATTAATACGAGTACCAGTGAGGGACTTGGTAAAAATATCTGCAAGCTGATCATTCGACATATTAGGCCACTAGACTCCCCCTAAGCAACAAAACAAGTTATTTTAGCTCGCTGGAACCCTTGTTGTGGCGACGCATGGAGGCGCGTGAGGGACTTTCTGCCGGAATGATTGACTAGGGTTTTGTTGCCTGAATTCTCTGAACAAGATAGTAGTGTTGGTTTTCGCACAACACTTACCGATGAGGAGATAACGCAAATCAATCTTGAGTCGTTAACCGGAAAGACGCACGATAACTGACTTTTCTATTCCGATGGGAATGAGATTTTTGGGGTTTGGTCGCACAAGGGTTTCGGATTTGATGGGGGTACCGGTATATGCACAGTACCACTGTAGCAATGATGAACCCTGGGAACAAGACGAAGTTGCCGGAAAATTGCACGGCGATGAGATCTTTCTTCCCGGATGTCGTTGGGATGACGCACAACGATAATTTTTTCACTGAAGCTCTGATACCATGTGAGAATGCACGGGAGAAAAATAATATTCTTGTTAACAATGATAAAGTGAGCCCTATATATAATATATATTCTACTCCTACTACATGTGGGACTAGGACATATTCCACTCTCACTACATATGGGACTAGGACATATTCTACTCCTACTACATATGGGACTAGGACTACTTACACATTACTATCTAACATAACATAACATAAAAATCGGTTCAGACAAAAAGTTTAACTTTTATAGTGAATGACTATTATATAGAGATAAAGTCTGACCAAAGATCTTTAGAATTTTTAAGAACGTTAATTGCTTCTGTATGTTTTTTTTTGCTTTTCACAGTCACAACTCATAAATGAGACGTTTAAGTACTTAGAGTTCTTTAATAAATGAACATAATATTCTTCAGATCACCCGCGAACAAATTCAACATAAATCAAATTAAAGGAGCAAAAAAACTATACCTGAATAAAAATTAATGATGCAGAATAATTGGAGAATAAAATTTTGGTAAAAGGGACGCGTTTATTGTCCAAATATGGAAAAAGAATGTAACGTTTATAGCTGTGTACCTACTTCTTGGGTGTATGATGAATTCTCAGAATAAGCATTTCAAACTTTAATGAGATGACCTACTACTAGCAAATTTAAAGCAAAGTTAATTGAATATACTGTACCCTACATTGGTTTGCCCTAAACTACAAGTCATCCAAAGTTGATCACCAATCAAGAATCAAGTAAAGAAGAAAAATATGGCCTGCCTAATTGAATCATTTGCAATCTATGTTGCGCGGACTCTCCAAAATGATGCCGCACCCGTGTCGGATCCTCCAAAAATACACTATTTTTGGGGGATCCAACACGCATCCGGCAACATTTTCGGAGAGTCCGAGCACCATAGTTTGCAATAGGGTTTGGAAGAGTTTCAATGATGACATTTGAAGTGAGGTACCCTAATCAGTGATACTTTTTTAATAACTGAAAAATTCTCGAGGACCAACTGGCACATAATTCAGAACTCGGTGGATAACGTGCCCTCTCTCCCCTCTACCATTCTACATTTAAGTACCAGAGTCAAGTTCGAAATCCATGACAAGTGCTTGACCCCATGCATCACACACAGCACTCGTATCACTGAACAAATGTCCTGGGGGTCAACCTTAATTAGTGAAATCGCAGCACCATAACTACCATATCGTTAGTTCAGATTTGAGGAGCCTATGATAAACAAATTATTGAAGTTTTGGACAAGTGAAGTCACAACTCTTGGACTCAATTTGCAAGAGATGTTAATGTAGACATCAAATAAAATGCAAGGCAGAAATATATTAACATCTTCATACAGCAGAATAAGATATTTCCGAAGAGAAATTAGAAGTTGAAGCATAGATTTTCTAGAAATGACTTACTGCACATAATTGTGAATTCCAAACCCTTGGGCCTTAATTTAAATCGTCGGCATTCTCTTTTGACACTATCAACTGGTATTGAAAGGACAAAATAATATCATCATCAAGAAGTTACAGTTCCTGAAGAGCTATACATATATGTATTTGGAACATGGAATTTCCAATGAGCTGGAGAAAGCAGAGACTTATTACCTGGAATTAAGCGGACCCAATGAGCTGGAGAATTATGGTTCCTGAATATCATTGGTGAACAGGTGAAGTCTAATATAAATCAACAAACGCACCCAAGAAAAGGGCATGTGTTTACTGTTGAAAACTAAGAATAGTAAAAGACACTCTGATACCAACTCAATACACAAGCTAAACAGTTAAAGATCCCACAAATGCAACTATCAGGGATGTAAAGACACAACAGCTTAAATAGAAAGCATAAGGTAGAAAAAATTTCATTCTATTTCTAATGCATTTACCTCTGATTAGATTTTGAGTGCCAATTGAAGTCAGGTTAGACAATCTGAGGCAAACAATCAGTAGTTATTCGGCATATCTGACCAAATTATTGTTCCTGACCTCTCAAAAAGATAAATGATGGCATGATCAACCATACCAAGAAATATCCAAAAAGATTTGAGTTCCTGTTCCTTAACTATCACCAGCCTAATTTACTTGTAATCTCTGCATGTGTCAGGAGCAATACATCAGCCTTTGAACTGTAAAGTCAGCACCAAACATATGGCACCAGAATTCAGGTTGTACACTGGGTAAAGGCTCCGCAAATGCGACATCTAGTGATTAAAGGTGTACACAGATGTGTCTGCTCCTCTCCTTTTCTTCGGCTTCCTGAATTCCCAAATTTATGTCATTCTCAAAGATCTGATTTTGTCCCTTATAATCATGTGGAATTCCGGATTTCATTTGTCAACTAAGTCCATGATTGACCTGGGAGTTTCAGAACTTTCATTTCCTTCATGAAGACCCTTATTTTCGATGCTTCATCCCAATTGTCATTGTCTGAGCAAGTATTTGACAACAGAATGTAAGGACTGTCTTCACTTGGCTGAAGTTCTAGCAATTTCTCCGAAACATGTCTTGCCATCTTTACGTTTTTGTGAACCAAGCAAGAAGATAAGAGTACCTTCCAAACTGGGGTCATGTTAGAGATTCTATTCTCATGAATGAAATCATAAGCCTCCTCTAAACAACCTGCTCGGCCAAAAAGATCAACCATACAAGTGAAATGCTCGACACCAGGCTTGATGCCATAAACTTGTTTCATCAACCTAAAATACTTGCACCCATCTTTCACCAAACCTGCATGACTACATGCAGTTAAAACGCTAACGAAACTTACTTCATTTGGTGCAATCCTCTGATTCAGCATAAGCTCAAAAAGCTGAACAGCGTCTGCTCCTTTTCCATGTATAGCATAACTGTTTATCATAGTCGTCCACGCCACGATATTCTGAGTTTGGGTTTGCTCAAAAGACAACCAAGCAGAATTTAACTTTCCGCATTTGGCATACATGTCAATAATTGCTGAAATCAAAAATATGTCCCATATGTGTCCAAGTTTTTGGACATAGCCATGAATCTGCTGCCCAAGTTCCAAAAACTCACTATTCGCACAAGCACTAAGAATGCTTGACAGTGTAAACACATCAACTTCCAATTGATCACGCACCATGGAGCTAAAAACTTCTAAAGCATCTTTCAGCATGCCATTGTGAATATAACCTGATACAATGGTACTCCATGGAACAGACTGTTGTACTTCCACAGCACCTTGGCGTAATTCTTGGAAAGTCCTAGAAGCCTTCTCCATTTGCCCGCATTTGCAATACATATCAATTAGCGAGGCCCTCACAGGCGTGTCTTCATAAATCGACAACCTCCTCACTTTACCATGGAGTTGCCTTCCTAATTCGAGATTTCTAAGCGAAGACATCAATGCGAATGATATAGAAAATGTAACTTCGTTAAATGAAGGCCCAAATGAAGTCATTTGACATAGGAGCTCAAGGGCATCCTTTTCAAATCCACGTCGCATAAGCCCATCAATGATTGTATTCCAACTCGAAACATCCTTTTCAGGCATCTTTTTAAAAAGTGTTACACTCTTCTCCATATCTCCTATACTCAAATATCCTGCCAGCATTATATTCCAAGATACCGTGTTTTTATCACCCATCAGTTCAAACAACCGTTTTGCATAATCCAAAGCCTCACATTTGACATAAAGATCAAGTACAGCATTCTCCAAAGCAACATCCAAATACACTGCAGCAGTAAGCATCCACCCATGTATAGACTTGCCCAATCTAAGCCCGTTACTAACACTAGAACAACACTTCAAGACACTAGATAAAGTGAACTCATTGGGAATAACATTGCCCTCTTTTTGCATCTTAATAAACAACCATAATGCATTTCTGTAACACCCATATTGAGCAAAACCCGAAATGAGTATCGTCCACGTTCGAACATCCCTTTGAGGAATTTCATCAAACAGTTTCTGTGCAGAGGCTAAATGGTAACTTTTTGTGTAAAGATTCAATAAATAGT
Source organism: Nicotiana undulata (assembly GCA_005239495.1). NCBI lineage: Eukaryota > Viridiplantae > Streptophyta > Magnoliopsida > Solanales > Solanaceae > Nicotiana > Nicotiana undulata. The sequence goes on along the minus strand of ML257901.1, from coordinate 31,095 downwards.
TACTGCTAGAGGTGTTTTGGGCAGACCCATCTTTGATTTTCGTGGCATGAATTACTTCAACGTTGATTTGGGATAATGGAACTGAAGGCGAGGAAGAATAATGGGAATAATATTGAAGATGATGAAGTTTTATGAGAATTGGGTTCGCATTGTTACTTAAACATTTTAGAAGTGAATCAGTGTTAAGGAATGTTAAGTCTACATATTTCTTCCATATCATTGTAATTGTAAAAAAAATCCAAGGTTTCGCTTTTGATAATTTTTGAGTGTGAAAAACGTATGAATAGTTGGTGTAAGTAATTATGAAAAGAAAAGATTATGAAGAATTATGATAACTTAATTATGAATTATGATAACTTAATTATGAATTATGATAGCTGAGCGGTTGTTGGTTGAGGGAGAAATTATGTCAATGTAGGATTTGTAATGTAATGACTTTTTTTTTTGGATGTGTTTGTAAGTTAAAACTACTACTAGTAGATATAATGTAACTAAAACATATATATCCTAGCATAAATACCCTCTTTAATTTCTATTCTAATGGACTGAATATTTTTTATAAGGAATCAGAGGAATATGCGATGATTTTTTCCTGGAAATCCCCAACGAAAAATATAGAATATTCCTTCATTTCTATCGAATCGATCATAACCGCTACCTACATTTCAGGAAATTGTGCACCACAAATAAGAGCTAATAAAGAGACCCGCAATTCCGTAAAAAGACATCACGCTTCCTTGTACAAAAAAATAATTTGCTGATGTGAAAAAAAAGATATCAAATTTCTACCAAGATGACTGAAAGTTCCAACTAATAAGAAGCCTAATGAACCTATAAAAAAAGGATAAAGGCCCAGCAGAAATTACTTATTTTTCGAGCCGAATACCTTCCTCCGTCATCTCTGGTTTGTCTCTTTTTTAGAGATGATTTTCTACCCCGTCTGCCTATGAAGAACTTCAAGTCTATCGGAAAAGAATATGGTGGTAACTCCTGCAGCTTTGTCTAGAACCCGGCGTCCAGCCATATAAGAAGACTCACCCTAGCCATTATAGCGACCCCACTAAGTTTGTCATCTAGTTTATTGAGTCTATGTATTCCTATTATGAATAAACTCCTTGTTTATTAATTGCAATGCAATTTAAATTATTTTTATCGCAAATTATATTTATCGATGTTCGTTCAAATTTGACTTTGTAACACAAGTCTTTTTTTGTTTTTGGTAGTAATATAAAAATCATCTTTCTAAAGCATAGTTATTATAGAAATATAAGAGTGGCCGGAAGATATCATTTTTGGTCAGAAAAATGACGTGACCATCTTAATTTGCTTAATAAAAAGGGTTAATTTCACATACCTCCCTCCACGTTTTTGTGTCATAATAACCTTCCTTGTGATTTACAAAATTAGAACTACCTCCCCATTTATTCTTTGTAACAATAATTTTAACCTATTTATATAAAATACAAAAAAATTACTAACTTGACTAGTTTACCGGTACTAATATATACTTATGTTTAATACTTTTATAAACATATTTTTGTTAAAAACATTCCTTCATAATCACATTCCACGATGATTCTTTATCGATCAACGTGGTAGGTGTCACGGGGGTGATTTTAGTCAGTTTGAACCACACCCGCGCAGCAGTTAAGTTGCGCGCTTGACTCAGCCTTTCCCACACTTAGCCAAATTTCAGTAAGTTTGGCCTTGACGATTTTTAGCCAGCAAAAACAGTAAGGAACACAAAGCAATACGGGAAAATTCCAACCCTTGTATTAATTTCGAAAATATACAAAGGAAACCCTCACTTGCTATGATCACAAGTCGATCACAACCCACTTTTGACAAAAAAACACAAGCCGTTCTTGGCCAACATTAAGACCTGCCCAAGCCTAGCCTTAGTACCTTTTGAAACAATTTAAAACTCTCAGGTTTCACTCTCCTTTCCCACTTAGTAATTCACACGAAATTACCCACATTAATCAGACTAATTCCAAAAGCCCTATTTATAGAACATAGGCAGCCTTTAGGACTTGACAGCACATTGACACTTGTCGTCTACAGCTTTTGTCACTTGTCGGGCTAAGGCTAAATATGTTCCTAACATGTAGTTGACATCCCCAACTACTTAGGCCATGTCTACACGAAATGGGGTAATGGATACAAGCATAACCAGTCATGGGAGATCATGGGTACAAGGGGTTATGAAATGTAATCGCCAACTACTTTGGCATGTGCCTTGCATGTGCCATTTGACTTGGTCAGCTATGCTTCACGCCCAAGGCTTGCTTTGTGCCAAGACTTAGCTCATTTTGACATTGCTCCGCACCAATGTCTTGCCCGCAATTTGCCGCACACGCCCGACGCCGCTGCCGCCCGACGCTGCTGCCTTAGCCGAGTTTCTGCCTTGCCCATGTCAACCCTCATTTCACCCGTGCCATTGCTTGTATTTTCCTTCACATAGCCTTGCCTTAGCTATAGAAAGCCTTTGCCATTATTCCGCATTTCTGTCTTGCCTTAGCTTAGCCCGCACTTAGCTGCCACAACCCAAAGTGCCACTGCCACTGATTTTGGCACGCATGCCGTGCCATGCCGCCCTAACATTGCCCACACTGTTTTGTCAAGCCCTTTCCAAGCATGTCTTGCCCGTGCCAAGACCTTAGCCAATACTTGCCCACAACAGCCCTCACGTCAATGTCTTGTCTGTCACCCACATGATCATTTTGCTCGCGCATAGGCCAATGACAAGGCCATCACGCCTAATCCTTGCCACAACCGCGCCAATGCCCGATGTCAAAGAATCAGGTCCTAACAAACCACCCGCACCCTTTGAAATCGACGTCTTTGTCGAGCCAACTCAATTAATCAACCCCAAGGGGTTGTTGACAATACAACACCTCTGGTCCGTCTTTCACTTCTGCCACAATAGCATTTGCTTTCGCCACTTGTTCCTATCTTTCCGCAGCCAGCATAGCATTCACCCTCGCCTGCACCGGACAGTCCTTCTTCAAGTTCGATCCCCCACAAGTGAAACAGCCCTTGAACTTGCCGCTTCTTTCCTTGCCATTGGAAGTCTCCGCTTGTCTTCCATTCTTGGCAAACCCATCTGTTTCAGCAGCTTGGCCTTCCCCATTTTTCTTCCATTCCCTCGCCTTGTCTTTCTTTCCGTCTAATTTTGAAGATTCAGCAGGGTCATCACCTAAATTGAAATCCGCCAATGCATCTGCCGCCGCAATAGCAGTAGAGAGGTTTTGCACATTCTGCCTCCTCAACTCTAATTGTGCACATCCGTTCAATCCGCTCATGAAGTAATGCAGCTTGTCTTCTTTTGCCATATTACTTACATTCAGCATCAAGGACGAAAAGTCATTGACATACTCCCTCACCGTGCCACTTTGCTTCAAGCGACACAGTCCATCTCTTGCAACCCATGACGAGTTGGTAGGAAGGAATTGAGATTTTAATTCCTTCTTCAGCATCTCCCAAGTTTCAATCCTTGGCAACCCGGCATTTTCTACTTCCACAACTCGTGTACGCCACCACACTTTTGCATCATCCGTCAAGTACATAGGTGTAATGGTCACCTTTTCATCATCTGGTACACGAGCAGCCTAAAAATACTGCTCCATATCCCACAAGAAATTTTCCAGCTCTTTTCTTGCACCCCCATAAGCCTTCGGCTCCGGAATTCTAACTTTGGTGCGTTCATCGCTTCTAAGGGAGGTATTTTGCATTGCCCTTCGAAGTTGATACACCTCTTCGCGCAGTTCTTCCTTTTCTTGCCGTACCAAGGCCATTTCTTCTATCGTGGTTTCATGTCTCGTTGCATTGCCTCTAAACGTGCCATTCTTGCAAGAACGGAAGAATCAACACCCATTTCGAGAGCCTGCCCCACGAGTGCTTCCAATTATTCCACCATTTGGCGCAGTTCAACAATTGTGCCACCAGCCATGCCTTCAAACAGCACCACGTAATCTGCTACCAGTTGTCTTGCCACCACCACGAACCTGCTCCGCTCTGATACCAGTTGTCACGGGGGCGATTTTAGTCAGTCTGAACCACACCCGCGCGACAGTCAAGTTGCGCGCTTGACTCAGCTTTTTCCACACTTAGCCAAATTTTCGCAAGTATGCCTTGACGATTTTTAGCCAGCAAAAATAGTAAGGAACACAATCAATACGGGAAAATCCCAACCCTTGTATTAATTTCGAAAATATACAAAGGAAACACTCACTTGCTATGATCACAAGTCGATCACAACCCACTTTTGACGAAGAACACAAGTCGTTCTTGGCCAACACTAAGACCTGCCCAAGCCTAGCCTTAGTCCCTTTTGAAACACTTTGAAACTCTCACGTTTCACTCTTGTTTCCCACTTATTAATTCACACGAAATTACCCACATTAATCTGACTAAGTCCAAAAGCCCTATTTATAAAACATAGGCAGCCTTTAGGACTTGATAACACATTGAGACTTGTCGTCTACAACTTTTGCCACTTGTCAGGCTAAGGCTAAATATGTTCCTAACATGTAGTTGACATCCCCAACTACTTAGGCCATGTTCTACACAAAATGGGGCAATGGATACAAGCATAATCAGTCATGGGAGATCATGGGTACAAGGGGTTATGAAATGTAACCGCCAACTACTTTGGCATGTGCCATTTGACTTGGTCAGCTATGTTTCACGCCCAAGGCTTTCTTTGTGCCAAGCCTTAGCTCATTTTGACATTGCTCCGCACCAATGTCTTTCCCGCAATCTGCCGCACACGCCCGACGCCGTTGCCGCCCGCACACTGCCTTGGCCAAGTTTCTGCCTTGCTCATGTCAACCCTCATTTCACCCGTGTCATTGCTTGTATTTTCCTTCACATAGCCTTGCCTTAGCTATAGAAAGCCTTTGCCATTATCCCGCATTTCCGTCTTGCCTTAGCTTAGCCCGCACTTAGCTGCCACAACCCAAAGTGCCATTGCCACTGATTTTGGCGTTCATGTCGTGCCATGCCGCCCTAATATTGCCCACACTGTTTTGTCAAGCCCTTTCCAAGCATGTCTTGCCCGTGCCAAGACCTTGGCCAATACTTGCCAACAAAAGCCCTCACGTCAATGTCTTGTTCGTCGCCCGCATGATCGTTTTGCCCGCGCATAGGCCAATGACATGGCCATCACGCCCAATCCTTGCCATAGTCGCGTCAACGCCCGATGTTAAAGAATCAGGTCCTAACAGTAGGGTATATCGAAAGTGTCTTTATCTTGTTCCTGAACGTTATTAGAATTATTGCTAAACTTACTATCTCATTCATGAATTTATCTCCACGTATTTTTAATTTGGAACTGAAGCAATAATGTACTCTCTCCGGTCCAAAATAAGTGATTTTTTGGTTGTTTTCACACAGATTAAGAAATCCACCTTTTAACATTAATTAGCAATGAAATTGACCATATTAACATTTAGTATCTCTTCACATAAACACTCCTAACACATATTCCAACACTATTTACTCCGAGGACAATGTAGGAACAAAATAATTAATTCATTCTTGAAATCTGAAAAAAATCACTTATTTGGACCCAAAAAAAAAATGGACCGGATGGAGTAATTAAGTAGTCGGTGAAAGAAGGATACGGATCCTGATCATCATCATAATCAGCATTTAAATCATGATTATTTGGTGAATCCTGAAATCTCCTAAATGGCTCTTTGCTTTGTTTGATCGTCCTTCACATCTAATTTGCTTTAACTCATATACTTGAGACATCGGATGTTTTTCTTTTTAACTTTTTTTCTATTTCGGTTCGTCTTTTTCTTCTAGATTTTCATCTTGATTTCTGTCCGCTTCTTCTCCAAGTTCATTCTTGATTTTCTTTGTTGTTTGCTTTCCAGCTGTCTTTATTTTAAAAGAGTTAAAAATTTAATATAATCAGTTTAACAAAAGAGTATATAAATGAGAGTAACTTAGTCGAATAATAATTTTTTAAAATTTTTGTTAATAGATTAAGGTAATTGTTAGAAAAAAATTTAAAAAGGTGAGTTACGCGCATATCATAAATGTTTGGGAAAATATTTTTCTTATTAACTCATTTTTCTCCGATTCGCCCCATGTTAACCGTATCACAAATTGAAGATAATACATGTTGGAGTACTTCCATGTCTACTCTATCATTCTCATGTCCCGATTTATATGACTTTCTTTCCTTTTTAGTCGCTCTCAATAATAATGATATTTTTTTATATTTAATAGTAACAATTGAACTTTAAACTTCTCGATTTACCTAAGATAATTTCTAGCCATTACAATTTCTATGACTTGTTTTAGATCACAAAATTCAAAAGTCTTCATTTTCCTCTTAAACTTCACGTCATTTCAAACACCCTCACATAAATTGAAAATGAGGGAGTACCAATTTTTGCCAATATATAATATGGCATGGAAAGTTCAAAATAACAATAGTTGCTTAATGTTTGGTAGATGCAATATATGCAATCTGCAAAAAATCTTTTGTAGAAAAGTATCTTAATCTGCTTCAAAGGGGTATACACAAATGATACTTTAAGTATTTGAGGAAGTCTGTTATTCTGCAAACCAACTGGATGCATAATCAACTAGCAAAATGTACAGAGGCTTGCCACCCCTAGATCATTCTTTTGCTAAAGAACATTTCAATTAATCCCAAATGTTTACTTCTTTTCAGAGGACAATAAAAGGGCAGCCCGGCACACTAAAGCTCCCGCTATGCGCGGGGTCCGGGGAAGGGCCGGACCGTTGTGGTCCATTGTACGCAGCCTTACGCTGCATTTCTGCAAGAGGCTGTTCAGAGGACATTCCTAACACAATAAGATTATTGAGATGATGAGATAAGTCCTTATGTATCGCTGCTATGTCGCTCCACGCCTCTCTAAAAGATAGGCAAAGAATTACAGCCACTATTGTAGCAATTTTTTCCAGATTCATGTGAATATTCAGTATGTTTACATTTACACAAAAATAAGGTGAAACAATTCGTTTTTCCTCTTAAGCCCACAATCCGGGCAAACCAATCCCTAATGAATTTGCTTAAACTATGAAGTGGGAATTATAAAGGCGGATAGAAATATGATGACAAGGAAAACCCAAGGAAAAGAAGGCCCCCAACCGTTGCTACTGTCCGCTGTGAGATCCTGGATGCAAGCATACTTCCACCCACCACTGCAACTGAAGTACATATAGTGTGTCCTATTATAGCCCCAACGGCAACTCCAATTGCATTTTTGTGTGTAGCTAGCTGCAAGATGAAATGCATATAATCGGTGAAACACTAACCCCGAAATCTGTAAGCAGTTTATTGAGCCTGTTCACAGTATTATCGCACAACGTACTCAGCAAAGGAGATAGCCACATAAAGCTAAGCATGATTGAGACAAAAATAATATTGTTAATACTTGTAGTCACGGAAGAGATAATAGTTCAACCATCGCAGAAAGGTTGACATAAACGTTTCACAAAACAAATGAAGAAAATTAGGTAGTATGAAAAGATCATGCAAACGTGAGCCTTTTAATAAGAAATTTTAAAAAGACTAGCATAACAAATACACAGAAACCTTCACAAGGAATACTAATGTGCCAATCAGTATCTAGCATTTCAAAATCATTAAAAAAATCAGAAGATACGTTCATTTAACTTCTCAGTTATTTAAAAACAATTATTAAGCACTTCTTATATTAGTTATCTACGTTTTGTGTACATTAAACTTACTGGCATTACTAATTGTCTATCATAGTCATAGCACATGGAAAATGTGGTCCAGTACTTATAAATAGAATAAAAACCAAGAGATTTTCTCATTATTGAATGAGGAAGTGCTCACCTACTTGGGAGTGGGACGGGGACTAATGTAAATGCATTGAATATGATTGTCATTTCAGAATCCAGTAACCTCACGTGGTGGCTCAGTTGCAAAAATGATGTACTTGCAATATAATGCATCAAATTTTAGAGGAGATCCTGACAAATCTAGTAGATAAACCTATATTACATTGAAAAATTAGCTTACCTAATTGACGATTGAGCACAATCAGGTGCCAGTTAAGTGGGTATCCATTCAACTGATGCCAGACCAGGTTCACTATGTTCAAGTTTTTGAATTTGAGAAGTTATTAACAAAACAGAGTGCCTAATTCTTTTCCTCATGTCATCAATCAAATAACCCAAGAAACACACACACACAAATGCAAAAACAAGGAGGTGGAAGAAACATTTGAAAATCAAGACATAAGGAAGCACATGACGACCAACATAGCATCCGGCTTTTATGAGCCACAACAAAGAAAAGGAATTGAAAATATCTTACAGCAATTGTTGCTATCTGGCTACGGTCTCCCCACTCTGCCAGAAAGGTCAAGATAAAGGACTGCACAGACAACACAAACAAGAGTAGGCATAAATTAGCTATTTTGCAGATGTCATAAATTTTGAGATTGTAATTATCTTAAGGTGTCATAACCGCATAATGCATTAGTTGATATAACTCAAGGAGCAGAAAAATCAAAATGGGAAGGAACACACAGGTCATTTAAGTGGTAAGAGAGGAAGAGAAGTAAAAGTGGAGAAGATATATATTTTTCTTTGGAGAAGATATACTAGCTGTTCCACTCTCCACCTTTTGGATGTAAGAGACTGTATTGACCCCAAAGTACCAATGATTACGTCTTCCCCAACTGTTTTTATGCACTTCTCATCCTTGGGATGGGTATCTAGTGTATGACTTGGTAAAGTTTGAATGAGAATGAGGGGAAGTTGTGGGAAGTCTAGGTGGAAGGGGCAAGAGTTTACAGGAAATGTTGGGTGCTTTTGACAACTCTCTGCTTACCACTATTAAATCCGTCTAGATAAAACTTCTATGACATCCTTTTTAGCAATTCTTTTTACTTCCACATGCTCCAACCAGACGATGGGGTGAGAAAACAAGTATTAATCACGATCAGCAAAAAGCATTCCTAGCAAGGGAAAATTGACAAATTTGATTTTCTTAATTTCTCCGACCACTTATGGAACACAGCCTTGAGGAAAGCTCCCTTCTTCATGACTCTTTACAGCAACCGATGAAATTAATGTTGTCCGTTTTATTTCACTTATCATTCAAGTTATAGAATGAAAAACAATACCATTCACCTGGAGAAAGACATTCCATCTATACCTGACTTCCTTCTTGCATGAGGGTTTCACCCAATGGATCAAATACACATATAACAGGACAATCCTTTAAAAGCGTCCAATAGCTATGTTGCTCGGACTCTCAAAAAAAAACACCGGGTGTGTGTCGGATCCTCCAAAAGTAGTGCATCTTTTAAGGATCCGATATGGATGCGGCAGCACTTTGGAAAGTCTGCGCAACATAGTGACCAATAGCTCAAGTGTACAGACATACCTCCAAATATATAGGCGTACAAAATCTGGAAAAGAAACGTCTGACTGCTGCTTTCCCCTGTCCAGCTTCAAGTTTTTCTTCAACCTGACATTTTGAGAAGTAAATTATATCTGGTTATTTTGAGGAATGATTTTCTTTTTTTTTTTTTTTTTTTTTTTGCCCAAAACAAGGTGATGGACAGACCCTGCCCTCTCCTAAGATTTAGAGGCTCAGTCTCGGACTAAGCTCCCCTTGTTTTTTAAGGGGTCCAGGGCTCGGACCGCTTAATCGCAAGGCAGGATCTTAACCGGACCTGTTTGACATGCGAAATTCTAAAAAAAAAATAAGGATTTGACTAGCCTTTGAATAGAGAATGAAACTTCATTGAAAAATCTCCACATTGTGTAATTAGAATTTTAAATGAAACTCAAGTTGAATTTTGTGCACGTGCAAAGATAGTAACTACAATATTCTTCCAATTCTTGCTAAGGTACACATACCTCCTCCATTTCCTTTTTCTGGGAAGCTTTTGAATCTGACGACCTCCACGCAATGTACAGAAGCCTAAGCCCAAAAAAGGCATAAAGAACTGCAATAAAATAACAGTAAAAACCTCCTAATTATCTCACAGAACAAATTGCTAGCATAGGTAAAATAAAGTATAGAATGGAGAGTATCAGCCTCAACTTAAAAGAGTTTGTGGAAATAAGAAAGAGGATAGAGTCACAAACAAAAAGAAGAAAAGGGATAAGAAGACGAAATGGCATCACAAGAAGGAATAACGAACGATAGGGTAGTATAGGATTCCAGGTAGAAATTATTATCTACTTTATGGTATACATAGAAACAAGGACTAGTTCTAAACTAGTTTAATCAGCACAAAGGACAAACATTTCAAGGTCTTTGTCTTATGAGCCAAAACAGATCTTGTTGACGTCTAACAACCAAGATTGAGGAACCTGAAGGGAAAAGAGGTTCTAGTATTGTAATATTTTTTTAATAGCAACAGAAGTTAAGAACAATGAAAGAACATTACAAATTTGATTAGACATTTTGCAGCTGACAAGAATCACATCTTAGCTATGGGAATTATAGCACAACAGAAGCAATTTATAAAATGTAAAATGAAAAACCTGTAGCTGCACTGTTTGTATGCTTCCTTGATATCAAATTTGGCACAATCCTACCAAGTCCAGTAGACAGTATCTACTTATGTGAAGAGAAAACATAAAGTTAGAACAACCTCCAACAATATGACTTCCTAGTAGATTAATAAGAAGAGTTCAATACCGTAAAAAAAATACATAAATGAGCAGAACACTGCCAATATAGGTGCCATGACTGAACATAGAAAAGGAAATAGAGAGAAAATGCTGCTTCTAAGAGCTAATACAGTAAAGAGGGAGATTCAATCACTTACTGTCATAACAAACAAGGCACTGAGTGCACCAGACAAAACAATTGACTTCGGGTGACGCATTGCCATCAGAGCTGCTATTATGAATGTCTCATCACCAATCTAGGGGCATAATCATCCATAAAATATTTATCAATGAATAAAGCAATATCTCGAGAAAGGCTTTTGGCTTAAAAGTACTAATGTTGTTACCAAACGTGCAGATACGCAAAAAATATTACTATATTTAAACTAGTTTGACCAACTTATAAGCTTACCCAAACACAATCCACTTACTTTCATTTCTAAATTAGTTGAAATTGCATAATAGATACTCCACATTCCTTTTCAGCATGAATTTTTTATTATTAACCTAAGCACTCCGTAATTAGCGTTGTATTTAGCTTTCAATTAAAATTCTTCATAACTAATGCAACGTGTCATCTCCAATATTAAAATATACAATACTAATACAAGATGAAATGTCTTTTTTTTTTTAAATTATTATTAAAAAAAATACACGTCTAGCTAGTCAAATATATTGCAATGCAAAATGGAAAGTAGCATCCTTATGCGAAGCGCCCAATGGGAGACCCAGGTAAGTACTGGGTAGGGAGCCCGCCTTGCATCTGAGAACACCAGACAAAGCATCAATGTTAGCAACCTCACCCACCGGAAAAATCTCACACTTGCCGAGGTTGATTTTGAGACCTGATACTATCTGAACCACTGCAGGACCTGCTTCAAGTAGGTCAACTGATCCATATCGGCATCACTGAAATCCAGGGTGTCATCCGCAAAAAGCAAATGAGAGACTCTTCGGGCACTGGGCACCCCGATTGGAGCTGAGAATCCTCTCAAGAAGCCTTCACCCGCCGCACGATCCATCATTTTACTCAGAGCATCCATCACTAGAATGAATAGCATGGGAATAGGGGGTCACCTTGCCTGAGACCCTTGGAGTTGCCAAAGAAACCACATGGGCTACCATTAACCAGGACAGAGAATCTGACTGGGGAAATGCAGAACTTGATCTATCCCCTCCATCTTGCCCCAAACCCCATCCGCATCATAATGAAATCGAGGCACTCCCAATTGACATGGTCGAAAGCCTTCTCAAGGTCCAACTTGCATAGTAAACCGGGATCTCTATTTTTCCTTCTCGAGTCTACAAGTTCATTTGCCACCAAAGCGGCATCCAGGATCTGCCTACCTTCCACAAATGCATTCTGGGAGGACAAAACAGACACGTCAAGAACCTTCTTGAGTCTGTTGGAAAGCACTTTAGAAATAATCTTGTAAATGCTCCCCACGAGACTAATAGGCTTGTAGTCGATGCACCTTCTTTCTTAGGCACAATAGTAATAAAAGAAGCATTGATACTTCTCTCGAAAACACCATTCGCATGGAAGTATTCAATGGTTTCCATCAACTCCCCCTTGATGGTGTCCCAACAGAGCTAGAAGAAGGCCAAGGAGAAACCATCAGGGCCGGGGTCTTATCACCAGCACAACTCGACACAGCCCCGTGCATTTCCTCCTCCTCGAAAGCCCTTTTCTAGCCACTCACTGTCTCCCTCCCCTATGTGGTTGAACTCTATTCCCCCAAAGTCGGCCTCCAACTAACTTCCTCTTTATATAAGTTCTCATAAAACCCCACTATCGCCCCTTTTGCCTCCTCTTCTACCTCAATCCGCCCCATCCACAACTAAGGACTTATGAAGTTTCTCCTTCGATTTGCAACCGCCACCCTGTGGAAAAATTTGGTATTCGAATCCCCCTCCTTTAACCATAGCGCCCTCTATTTTTGCCGCCAACTAGTCTTCTAAGCTACTGCTAACTCGACTATTTCCCTCTTAACCTCCCCCAATCTCGCTTTCTCAGATTCATCTAACTCCCTCGCCCCTTCCCCTCTCTCTAGTTCCCCCAATTCATGCATAAGCTCCCTCATTTTAACTTCTACCCTCCCAAAGACCTCCTTATTCCACCTAATAATATCTCCCTTGAGCAATTTAAGTTTCTTCGAAAGACGGAATGAAGGTGTCCCTGATACCCCGTAGCTTGTCCACCATTCTTTCACCTTGTCACCAAGTCCTGGCACCTTCAACCACATGTTCTTGAAACGGAAGGGAGCACGCACCCCCCTCCGTTTGTATCCATCTAGCAAGATAGGCAAATGATCCGAAGTCAGCCTAGGTAAAGGAATATGCAGCACATTCGGCACAAGCTCATCCTAGGAGGGCGATATCAGACATCTATCAAGTCTAGACCTTGAGTTATATCAAAAGGAAATTAAAAGAGTGCAATTAATAATGTCCTTTAAACGTTCAGACGTTCAGTCTTACCTACATTATTATTAGAATCCAGATTTCCTTATTAGGTTATCATGGAGCAATGAAGAATGAAGATAAGATGCAAAACCAAATACCAAGAGAAGTATGGCAAAATTTCCCAAAAGGAAATTAAAGAAAAAGTACTAGAAGTGGTTGTTCATAGCTAGTGATCTGATTCACATAATTGGAGGGTAGCTAGGACCGACCCAACTAGACAAATATAGAAAGCTGCTAAAAATTGTGTCTGCAATACATGAGAGGATGAGAGGATTCAGGAACTATATATACAGAGCAAACTGATGGTTTGAACCAACATCTTCTATATGGCGTTAACTTTTGTTATCTCTAACTCGTGTATCTTTCACTGTTTCTGACAGCAGTGAATTTCAAATGAGTGTAACAACTCTGTAATGCATATGATAAAAATCCTACACTATTCCCATATCAGAATGATTTGGAGTTGGGAAGGTTAACTAATTTTTTCAATGGCCTATACACTTTTAAAGATTCTAAGAGTATCAAGTTCGAGGGAAAGGAAAAGTTGATGGGGTATTAACATTAAAAACATGCTACAGAATACTCACAGGAAGATCATCTCGTACTGTAGCAGACCCTTGGAAGACAATATGGAAATCTAAAGCTCCAGCTAAAGTGATGTGCTTTATCTGGTTGGTGTTAGAAGAGGCATGCCTCACCCAATATAATTTTAAAAAATAGACATACAACTGAACAACATCTGTTATATGTTTGGGGAAAGTGCAAAATACTGTAAACCGTTTATCTATACACTGTTCAGTGGCCTTATAGATCTGGCAGATGTTTTCTATGGGCTATGCCCAAGGTTTACATCTGAAATTTGCCAAAATGCTGGAGCAGGAAGGGCATGTCAAAAGCAGAGAAGCGTGCTTGAAACACCATATCAGCATGCATATGATGGTTTATAAGGAAGGAAAGAGATGTTTTGACTTTTGAGGGGCAATATATAGCTCTACTCTTAAGATTTTGTTACCTTTCTCAAAAAAAAAAAAAAAAAAAAAAAAAAAAAAAAAAAAAATAGCTCTAGTTCAAATTACAACAACAACAACAACAACAACGACCCAGTAAAATCCTACAAAGTGGATCTGAGAGGTTAGTGTGTACACAGATCTTACCCCTGCCCCCGATGGGGCGGAGAGGCTGTTTTCGATAGACCCTCGACTCAGGAAGACGGATAGAAAACAAGACGAGACAATATATCAGTATCATCAACATAAACCATAGAATTAGTAACATCATAAAAACCATAAAATAGATGACATGCAATCACAATAACCAGTAATTAAAGCCCGGAGCTATGAATAACAGAAAGGATACGTTCAAATCAGATTGTATTATTTTTATTTCCTTTTGGTGCAATCTGAAAATTGTAAATAATGTTGAAACCCTATTACAATTTAGAGTCTCTACATAGATAGACAGGGTTTTCGGGTTTTTTTGGGGGGTTGTATGGGGGGTGGGGGTGGGGGTGGGGTACAGCCAAATGAATATTTCATTGCCAAACTGCATTGGATTGAGAAGCAAACACATTCATTGAATATAACCAACCATGAACCATCTAGTTCTCTCGGTTAAGCATGTTTCCTTAAGTAACCGTATCATTGTCATTTACTCTTTCTCATACAAACGACAATATTACATGGTGAAAGTAACACTCACAGGCAGCATTTAGTCTAAAAGTTCTTTCATGGTGGAAAGAGCTCCCCAGAATAAGCCCAAAGAGATCGAAGTATCAACAAAAAAAAATACACACATCGAACAAGCTTAATAAAAGAATACCAAAGTTGAGCCACTAACCTCACTGACAAGGATCATGGAAAAACTAGCAAAAAAGGCATCAAAGATCCCAAGGCCAGAATCCAAGTCCAGAGCAACATCAACAAGATCAGGATCATTGTCACCCCTTATAACACCAGTTTTAAGTTTTTCAACAATAATCTGCCCAGCAAAATAAATGTAAAAACTCTTTAAATTAACAAACATATTGTGGTATCTCTAGAATACAGGTATCACTAGAATAGTACTACCAACATCTAAACAAATCTTTAGTAACAGCTAAATCGGCATAGAAGAGATAGAAAAGAGCCAGCACTTAGTTATGGAACCATTTCCGCCATCGGTCTTAGATTTTCTTGTTCGGCTTGGAGACCATAAATACCTTCCTTTCGAAGACAGCAACAACATACCCAGTGTATTTTTACAAGTGGGGTCTGGGAGGGTAGTATATACGGACTACGGAGACCTTACCCCTACCTTGTGCAGGTAGAGAGGCCTCCGACAGACCCTTCAAAGACCTCGTTTTCAAATATAATCACCATGAATATATAAAGCAGAATAAATAACTTCATAACTTAAAACATTTTAGCTCTGGTTAAAGCCTTAACAGTGTTGATAATGCCAGACAATACATCCCAATTACCAGCAAAACAAGATATCAGCACTACTGCACTCTATGTTTGTCGCGCGCACGCGGGTGTGTATATATATATATATATGTATGTATATATGTTGGCCCGTGAAATTGAATAGTTTTGAAGATTGACAAAGGAACTCAGAAATGAACCAGGTCCATCACTGGCAGATATAGACACAAGCAGAGTCAAAGGCACGTGAGGTGCACATGCAGGAGATAAACGAAATCTAGTAAAATAGAGATATCTCCTGATCGAAAAGATTGCAAAATGATAAGGAGAAGGACTCCTAATTCAGTAAGAACAGAATCTAAGATAAGGAAGGATTTGAGGAGTTGAGATTAACTAGAACTCTTCCACCAAGGAAGAGTAGCATTAGAACTCTAGTTAATTCCTTATCTACTAATCCTATATATTGCAGATGGTACGCACAAAAGCAGAAGTTAAGCAAGAATTGAGAGCAAAATTAGCGAGGCAATTTTGCAAGCAGTTCGTGTGAAATTTGAGTGTGCGAATCTGAAGTTGCTTGAACCAGCTAGAAGAACCAGTTCTAAATGTTGTCTTTTAGTCTAGTTTATTTGTAGTAGGTGGTTTTAACTTATACCTTTTCAGCTTTATCTAGAAGCGTCTGTAATAGGTACTGTGTGTTTTAGCTAACTTGGAGTTTGTCGCAAATAGCTAGAGACTAGTTTGCTACAAGGGATTAGAGGTAATCCTAGGTTTACAAAAGAATTTTTGTAAATGCTGTTTGGCTCACTGTTTTAGTAAAGAGTTTTGGGAAAATCCTACTGGGAAGTAGGTCGTGGTTTTATCACCTTTAGAGCCAGGTGTTTTCCACGTAAAAATCTCTGTGTTCTTTAATTTCTGTATTTATTATTCCGCAAACAGTAGGAATTGGAACACATAGAATAATCAGGTTCTTCTATAACAAGCGCACACGAAAATCGGACACCACACAAATCACCCCCCTCTTGTGTGGTGTTGACGTATAAAACATCAATATATATATATATATATATATATATTGGGGGTTAGTTATGACCTGGAAAAATCTATATCATATTAGGCAAATCTAACTTGAACTTGATTGTGCTCACACATTTCACCAGGATGAGATTATTACATCTAATTTGATCGTCTCACCATGTACAGAGAATGATGTATTGAGTCTCAATTACTTAGAGTACAAATGCAGAACCCATACAAAAACTCATCAAAAACTAAAATGTCAAATTGTTTAATTGATAACCAAAACTAAATGGTCATATTATGTCATGTATGCTCATGCAGTGCATTTAAAACATCACTCTGAGTACCTGGGTAAATCGCAGTGCATGTGACTACCACGCAGCAAGATTTGTTCTACAATCTTCCTTTTGTATATCGGGTATGACTTTATTTTTATAAAGCATTTACTTCTTTATCCTATTTAAAAGAATCAAGATTTTATGTACAGAGAGGCGGGGAGAGAGAGAGAGAGAGTAGTATTGAAGACCATGACACAGTGGTCCTTAAAAGCTAGATTTAGAGGAAACGACCCAGACAAAGTATCTTAAAAACTCTTCATATAATCCTCTAACATGCTTATCGACTTCTATGGAGAAAAAACCTTTTTTTTCCTTTCACATTAATGTTGCAGAAGATGAGTTCATGATGAACTGGGTTTCGAGCTCGGAATCTCCAGATTCATACTTTTATTACTCAACCATCCCTTGCATACAAGCTCTATGATGAACTTATAACAAATTATAGCAAATAAATAGCATACAAAAATCTAATAATGTACAAACATTATGCAAATATTCGCAATCTCAGCAGCTAAAGAATAGTAGACTCACTTTACTACGCCTGCCCAGATCTTTGAACCGTCCACCTGACTCCACTCTTTCATTTTCATCCCCAGCTTCCTAAATTGAAGCAAACATTTAAAATAAAAACGTATATATACAAAGTGAACAGAATTTAGGCAATACCTGAGAAGAGATCAAAGGGGAAGTGATGAGAAGTAAAAGGATTAGGAATGTAAAATTAGGACGAAGAATCCATATATTTCTTGGGTTTGATTGCAAACCCATGATTGTTCTCGTATTCCGGTGATTGATTTTTCAGCCCCAATCTCGAGATTTTACGATGGAACAAAGGAGAAAAGGGAATTGGGATTTACAGACAAGTGTTCGTAGTTAGAGGAGATCTTGCGGGTACGCGTTGTGAGCAAGGGGATTTGGTAGCAACAGCTCCCCAAATGCAGACCTCCCTCCCCAAAATGTGGTCCTATTTACGCATATTCTAATTTTGAAAAGGAGATACAATATACGGGGTAAATGTCTAGTGAGTCCTTCAATTTTTATAAGATATTTATAATAATATTCTTCAGTTGGTAAATGATTTTAATGAATGCTTTTAATTTTTAAAATAATCTATATATCTATATATCATGAGATTTCCTTTTGTATTTAAAATTGTACCATAAATAGAATCCTCTATTATATAAAGGGGTTCTAATCATTTGTAACCATCTAATTCATGCATAACAGATCAATACAATACATTTTTCTCTCTTAAGCTCTCTTGTTTTTCAGTTCGCTTCATATTTCTTAATTATACACTCAGCCAGTTCGAGGACAATCTAGCTCGAGGGCCAAGTTGCACTTTATACTGATTTGCTTTATTTTACAGTCAATTATTAACATTAATTATCATATTTCTCAACTGGTGCCAAGTGAAATCACGTATCCTTATAATCACTTATAAATTCCATTGTTATCCGATTTTAAGGGTAAACATATATATTATTATATACATATTATAGATGGACTATATATCCGTCAATTATTATTAGTATAAATAGTTGAGTGGACGGTTATTTAAGTTAATTCTTAACTTTTTAATTTCTTCACTCATTTAATTGATAACAAATGTAATAGGAAAAAAAGGTTTTACCCTGGGCAAATTCTTAATCAAGAAGATGTACGATGTAATAATAGAAGGAAAAAAAGGTTTTACCCTGGGCAAATTCTTAATCAAGAAGATGTACGATGTAATAATAGAAGGAAAAAAAGGTTTTACCCTGGGCAAATTCTTAATCAAGAAGATGTACGATGTAATAATAGAAGGAAAAAAGGTTTTACCCTGAGCAAATTCTTAATCAAGAAGATGTACGATGTAATAATAGAAGGTTAACTAATACTCCTAACTAAATTTTCTTGTTGAGGCTGGCAGCGCACGAGAGGCTCTACACAAAAGATAGATTGAGCAGGGAAATAACTATAATTACACACTATCTTTTATATATTTTTTATTTTATCTGGCAGGAAAGAAAATAATTGAATATTTCAGAACGGAGAAGGTAAAAAGTGGAAGTGACCCCGTGGAGGACAAGATGCGGGAGTTGAAGTTGAGATAGTTCGGGCACGTGCAGAGGAGGAGTACGGATGCTCCTGGTAGGAGGTGTGAGAGGTTGGCCGTGGCAGGGCTGAGAAGGGGTAGAGGAAGGCCGAAGAAGTATTAGGGAAAGGTGATTAGGCAGGATATGCGCTACTTCAGCTCACTGAGAACATGACCCAGGATAGAAAGGTGTGGAGGTCGAAGATTAGGGTAGTTGGCTAGTAGGTAGTCGAGAGTTTCCCGTTCTTTTTTTTTAGTAGTATTAGTAGCTCCCTTGTTTTTAATTTTGTTTGCTTTGTGCATCGTATTTTCGAGTTCGTTACTATTTGATGCTATTTTTTTTCTTCTATTTGTTGTTTTGTTGTTGTTGTTACTTTAGTTGTCTTTTTCCCTTTTTTCTTATCGTCTCTTGTCCCCCTATTCTTTCTTTCTTCTTCGTCATCTTCCTTTCTCTCTTTTTATCTTTTCTTGAGTCGAGGGTCTATTGGAAATAGTCTCTACCTCATCAGGTAGGAATAAGGTCTGCGTACACATTATCCTTCCCAGACCCACCCGTGAAATTATATGTTGTTGAAAAGGCAAAAAGTATTTATTGTAATGTGGTAATCTAAAAGGTTTTATTAGGCTTCTACATGAGTAGTTTTGATAGGTTAATGTGATGAATGGATGTAACAAAACTGGGGCTATGTCCAGTTTTGGATGGGATTGACTCAATTCTTTTTCTCTCTTGAGCTGTAATTTTTTCAGTTGGTTGAATATAACTATCGAAAAAATACTTTTGACACTACAAACGCAAAGAAGAAAAATCATGTCAAGAACAATTTAGGAAAAATCACTCTTGAATTTGATTTTTCATCTTTAGCTTTAGTTTCTTTCACTCGAATAGTAATAAAAATAAATTCATCTTATTTCTATCTGCATATATGTGCATTTCTTTGTACTAATATATTTACTCAAAAATTATTTCTTTAAGACAACTAAGAGAAAAAGATACTATTTTCTTCCAATAGTGATGAAAAAACATGTATATTCTTTGTGATTTTGTATGTGTAATACAAACAAGAAAAAACAAATACAGAGTTTCCAATTTTCTAGTCCAGGCTAATAACCTAGTGGTACAAATAAGAATTACCGCATCATAAATGTAGGTGTGATTACCGCTGATTTCCTTCCTCTTTGTTAATTCCTTCGCGCCGATTGTTTAGGAAATAAGTTATCCCACGATTAATTATTCTGAAATTAATTATCGGGAAATTATTATCTCATCCTCCTATAGAAATAAAAATAACACTACATTCTCAGGATGGGATTAGTTATACCGCAATTTCATCCCAACCAAACATAAGATAAACTTATGTCAAATTTAATCCTGAAATTAATCTCTTGTCCCTCGTACCAAACGAGCCCTAAATCTAGTAAAAGACTGAGTAATATTTTCATGATTTTTCTAAGAACAAATTAAGAAAATAGTCATTTCGTTTACTTTCATTTTTAGCAAAAAGGAGAAAGAATAGTTATTCCTGTTTGGCTATAAATAGTATTTGAGTATGAAAATATTCTTTCAAATATTCGTATTTATAAATGTTTACCCTAAATTTTGAATAACAATTAAATTTATATTGTGGTTTTAAGGGTATGTGATTTCACATAATACCAACTGATAAATAATAAGATTAATAATAGTAATCAACAATAAAGTAAAGCAAATCAGTGTTTTTAACAGAACTCAGTCTCGAGTTAGAGTACCCTCGAACTGATTAGTGCAAGAACAATTTAGAAATATAAAAAACTTATGAACAAGAATGTAAGCGAGAGAGAATTATATTGCTTTTGTGTTTGTGAACAATGTGTCCTACAAATGATTAGAACTCCCCTTTATATAGTAGAGGAATTCTATTTATGGTATAACTCTAATTATAGAAGGGGATCCCATGATTAGCTGATTAACCGTTTTTTATTTGATCCGTTCCGAGATTTACTCCATGATCCTCGACCAGTCACGGGTATTTCCCCTTTCTGTTATTTTGCTATCTCTGACCTTACTCGGTATCTCATTTGGCTTCGATTGTTACCAACCTCAATCTCGACAGATACTTCATTCTGAACTCGGTACCTTCTCCTAGTGATTTAGTCGAAGTCGACCTTTGATGCAACCTTCTGGTCTAGGTCAAATAGTAAAATCGGGTAGGCCCGGTTTTAACCGTATAGAGATAGTCCCCTCATTTTTTGGAGTGTAATGACAAGAAATGAATTGAGCCTTCGATTATTCGACCTCAACCGATTATGACATCATCCCTCTGACGTAAGAGATGGAAGTGAACCGAAACGTCCCGTCGGTACAGTTCCCCAAATCATTAATGCGTGTCAGTTAGTGGTCGGCCACTAGTGCTTTTGAACCGTCGTCGTAAATACCATAAATAGGCCTTCTCCTCATTGATTCAAACTTTACTTTCACTTTCCTCTAATCTCCAAAGCTTTTACCTCTCCTAAGTTCTTTCCTTCTACGAATCTTCAGGTTTCGCTGTTAATCTTTTCTCAAATATCAAATTTTATCATCTTCTTTCCTCTTCAAACTTAAACGAGAATGGCAAAAACAACCAAAACAGTTCCGCAAAAGGAAAAAGCTTCTTTTTCACGGCCGACCGATAACAAAATGTTAGTGGATCCGCGCTCTGAAGAGTGCGTTCTCGGCGGGTGTGCCCTCAACTCCGACTTTAAGATCGAGAAATCTTCCTCGGTCCCCAGTCGATGCGAGCTTATTTCGAGGTACATATGCTCGATAACTGAGGGATACCTCGAGCATGTAAAGAAATACTGCAACTGGGATAAAGAGGTGGTGATTCCAACCCCTGAAGAAAATATTACCACTCACGTGGAAGAGTTTCTGAGTGTTTACACTTCACGATGGGCCCCCTCGACCCCGTCATCATCAACTTCTGTCGTCAGTACCAGATAACCTTAGGCCAAATCTATCCCTTCTTTTGGCGAATAGTCATCATGCTCTGATTCTTCTCAAGCAAAGTGTCACGCCCCGAGCTTGGGGCGAGACCGGCACCTGGTGCCTCATCTATCCTTGAGTACCAACTTGCGACTAGGAGACTCTGATATGTATACTATGGCCATGCGCCGTGATAATGGGTGAAATAGACTATATTTTCACCCCTAATGAACCATACTTTATTATGTTTTTAATGTAAATATTGATAACAAAATGCTCTGGTTAGTGTTGTTATGCTTTGCAGGATATATTCTATGATGGGAGATACTTTGGAGCAATTTGGAGTCAAATTAAGGGAGTTTGAGGCCAATCGAGAAGAACCCGTGAGAAAAGAACAACAAAAAGGCCAAGTTTGCTAGAAAATAGCCCACCGCGACCGCGGTCGACCGTGACTGGAGAGCGGTGGGCAAGTCAGTCAGATTCAGAGAGTGCGTACTTCACCGCGGTTGCGCCGCGTTCCTGCCGCGGCTGACAGGCCAGAAAATTTGAAGGACCAAAGTGCAAAATACGGGAATAAATTGCCTAAACCTATTTAAATGTTATAAATCCGCCCAAGAGAGGGATATTCTTTTTTTTAGACACAAAAAGGAGGCAAGAATCATTGTGAGAAGACAAGCAACAATTAGAGTTTTATATTTTCTTCCTTCGATCTTTATTTTGATTATTATGATTTCTTTTGGGTTTTCATTGTTCTTGAGCATGAGTAGTTAACCTTTCTATTCTAAGGTTTTGGTGGAACCTGTTGGGGATGAACTAATTGTGATATGAATATAGTTTTGTTTGGTTGTTAATCTCTATTTGTTCAACTACGTTCTTGTTGTAGTTGATTGAAGGGCCCTCAATTAGTTGTTCCTATTTATTATGTATCTACTTGAGAGAGTGTGCATATTTAGGTAGTTGTTTGAACAACATTACTCCCGGAGTATAGGAGAGATCCATAACCGAGGGTTTATAGGTTGGATTAGAGATAACGATACCTCGGGTGCAATCTAAAGTGAACTGTAATACAATCTAGCTAGCGTAACTTGAGAGAGTGCGTCTAGTAAATTATCATAATTACTTGAGAGAGATTTATGATAACTGGAGTGTTCATGATTGATAGAGACAACTAAGTCAAAACTATAGGAACTACACAAGAAGGAATTTCACCAACGGGGGAAACCATAACCTTAGACCTTTATTACAATTGTTTACACCTCATTGTTAGTTAATCTTTAGTTTATTATTTTTGTTCAGCTGTAGTAGTATAAACAACACAAAGTGATATTCATAACTTTTGATAAAGTTGATTATTGAGAATTTAGTACTCTAACAACAACATTTGGTACTTTAATTCCCTTTGGGATTCGACTCTAGGCAAAATACCCGGATTATATTTGCAACGCCCGCTTAGTCTTTTATTAGACATAGTTGAGCGTGATCACGCCGCATTACAAGATAATGTGAAATGCAAAATATAAAACCGCATGGAGACTAACGTTGACTAAATGTCAACATACAGTTGGGCCGGCAAGGCCTTCATAATTACTACAACTGACAAGCCAACAAAATATACGTACAGGGCCTACAAGCCCAATGTACTGCACTAACCAACAGGATATGTCTACAAGCCTATACTACTATATGTACTATGATCGGAACAGGGCCCCGACCTACCCATAACCTATCTACATATATGCACAAGATGTACATAAAACTTTTAGATCCGGCAACTCCGAAGGACGGGGAGCTTACCGATAAAGCTGAACTCGGGAAAACACCTACTGAGGAGGTCTACCCATCTGTCTATCTGAACATGCACGCATGAAATGCAGCGCCCCCAGAAAGGGACGTTAGTAAGAAATAATGTACCGAGTATGTAAGTCAATGTACTGAAAGCTGAAACTGAACTGATAATATAATAACTGCAAGTAGCTGGAAGTCAAAGATAATCTGAAGATATGCTTAACTGCTGATACTGACTCAACTCTCTCAACATAGTAAGTAAAATAGTTGTCTGTCCCTATTACGCTCAGTATATATATTTGTTCTGCTGTAGTAGGATCGCTCATAGGCGCTCGGTCATACTAGGATCTGTATCTCAACCAATTGGGCTCTCTTATATGCGCTCCACTACAGTAGGCTCGGTATATAACTTACCATCTTATCAGAGGTTGCCCAATAGGGGTCTGCTCACCGATTATAGCTCGATTGAATATGAAGTCTTTTCACTAAACTATAAAAACTGCATACGGCACAGAGAGACCAGTTAGCCACCCTTTACTTTATCTCGTGAAGTTTAATGCCTAACGCAAGGGGAAAACATGAAAGGTTATTCAAATTGGGTGTCTCTAATCATGTGCAAGTTAATTAGTACAACCTATAAAACTTTAAATGTAGAGTTGTTTTGTTTTCCCTTTTTGGCCTGAGTTTGGTTACAATTATTAAATTAGTATAGTGAGATTAGGAAATGTACATAAATTTAGGAATATTAATGTCTCTTTATGCCTCGTTATCAAACTCGTGTAGTTACGAGATCATGCCAAAATGAAGGAAGGACTTAGCCTTAACATACCTGGAGTAGGGGAAAATCCGTATGATGTCTTTGAAAAAGAGGTACACCGTACTCGCTTAGAACCGCAAAAATTTATGTTGCTAAATCTTGTTGGAACCGTTGAAACTTGTAGGATCTGATCATAATGTCTTTGAGAATGAAAGGTTGAAGAATTATAAGTATGGATCACGTTCTGGTTGTAGTTTTTTTTGGTTAAAGACATTCTGTATGTATTTTTTGGTTGAAAGCTTACTAATGATGGCTTATTTTGTTGAAAGAATGAAAGAAGCCTTATAGTCTTTAGTCCATTAAATGAATGGACATTATGTCACCTTAACAAGAATGACGCTTAGTCATTTCCTTAGCTAGCTGCCACGTTACTTTTGAAGTTGTGTAATCTCATAATTTATTTATTAGGCAGAATACACAATTGGACTCTTAAACTTGGAATTTTTGTCATTTGGACACTTAAACATAGAGTTGTTCATATCAGGCCTTTCAACTAAACCACATATGTGTCAGTTAGACACTTTGTAGACCATCTGAGAAAAAGTTTTATTAAAATTAAACGCGTGTACTACAATTGCCTCTAACGCCTTAAAATATTCCACCTTATAGAATTAACCCTCAAAACAAATTGAAACTCATTTTCAGAAAATGGAAAACCTGATCGTCGGCTCTGGCGACTTAGTGCCCTAAAAGGCCCGCTAAAAATTTCCTCCGTTCAACTTTATCTCACTTCTTCTTATTTCGATTTTACTGAAATATCATGTCATTCTCTCTATTCCTCATCTAAGTTGGTGTAGCTTACAAGTGACGTGTAAAGAGAACAAACATGCCAAATGAGAATAGTCAAATCAATGTACACTAAACTTTCTTTTAAAAAATATTAAGAGGAAAAATGAGGGTTCACGTGAAGAAGAAGAGAAATAGAATGTAGGGTAAAAGTTAGCTTTAATTGAAATAATATATTAGAATATAATAATAATATAATAATAATCAACAACTTTTTTCTCATGTTCACACATGCTTTGATTCCCACGCACTCAATCATGTCACTACAAAGTGTCTAATTGGCACATATGTGTTTTAGTTGAAGGGCCTGATAGGAACAACTCTATGTTTAGGTGTCCAAGTGATAAAAATGCCAAGTTTAAGGGTCCAATTATGTATTCTGCCTATTTATTAATTAGGTAATATCTCGCTACCCGGTAATTAATCAATTACCCGCATAATTAAAAATTGTCTCAAATTACTTAAATTCTACTTATTTTTAATACACTTTATACATCATATTATCACGGTCATATGGTACCTTTTATGGTACTAGTCCATAAATATCAGGTATTATAACTCGGGTTGTATTTTATCCTAAATCGACAACCTTCAACGAAACTCATTTTCTTTAATTCGTGTACCCTTTATCCTTCATGGCCCTTACTTATTGCTTGTTATAAATAGCATAAATATAATAATCTCAAGATAATCTCATCCCCGATTCTACGTCAATTAACTGAAGATGAAACTTTAACGTACGAGAAACGTGAGATGTAACATCCTTCCCCCCTTAGAAAAATTCGTCCTCGAATGTCTACTCTCAGATACTTAGGAGATTTTTTGTCGGAGTCTCTTCCGTACACTAGACTAAAACCAACATGTACGCAGCCAGAAAATATACTATACACACCACACATGTCCACCATCTATAATTAGCAACACTTGGCTTCACACAACTCGTCACGACCCAAACTGGAGGATCATGACTAGTACCTGGGCCATACTTGCCGAGCACCAACGTACATTTTATCTAATATTTTTATTATATTTAAGGGCCGACGAGATCAATATTAGTGGTAGATATGGATTATGAACACCAAACAATGAAATATAATGGAATGAACATGGATAACATGGGATAACAAGACTGCCAAGAAACTACATATAAGTTAGGAGCTACCACGCTTCCATGAAAGACTATACAACAAAAATCATCCGACAAGGCATACCAAACGATACATAAGCCGACACCTGTCTATGAGCCTCTAAAGGAGTATAAGTAATGCAACATAGTCGGAACAGGGCCCCGACATACCCATAATATCTATAACAAAAATGCATACCAAGACCACGGCAAGTCCGGAGAAAGGATCTCGCCTATAACCGCTGAACTCGAAAGCCTACTGTGGTGGGGGAACTGCGTCTACCTATCTATCAGGACTTGCAGCACGACATGCAGTGTCCACAAATAAAAAGGACGTCAGTACAATAATGTATTGAGTATGTAAGGCAGGTCAATAAAAATATGAACAATAATGTAAAGAGAGGTAGAGAAGATACAACATGTAACATCTGAGTGCTACTAACAGACAGTAACATGAAATACATGATACATATATATACATAATCTTTTAAAAACATCTGCATTTGTGGGCATCATCATCATCGTATCAACATCCGCCTTTGTGGGCATCATCATCATCATATCATACCCGGCCTCAAAGAGGACTTGGTAAACCCAACTGATCAGTGGTTGGACAATAGGTGCCATACCCGGCCGACTATAGCGCGGCTCGGTAGAGTAAAATAGATACATATATATACTGCATGCTGGACTCATTGGAATCATATTCTGAACCTTTCGGAGTGACGTAAGGTCGATATTCTCCGTAAACATTATTAGGGCTAACTCTTCATCGAGAATCTTATAAGAATCAGGAAGTACCAACAACATTGAGAATAAGAATAAGAGAAGCAACCTCAACATCAATTGTTCCATAAGAAGGGAAACAATATAAGTACTGCTAGCTTCTAAGAGTAGAGTATCTTTGGAAGCTCGTTCATTGCATTATGTACAATCGGAGTCGTGCAAAAGAAGGAAAGGAATAGCCTCACATACCTTATATATACTACCCCAATCTCAAGCTATGCAATTTTCACGACTCCGTAGTCTACAATAAGAGAAACGACACTATCGTTATCATTTAAGCGTCATAACTATTGTGTCTCGACCACAACCTATTTTACGATGAAACGGACAGCACCTCCCCTATATATATGACTTCACACAAGTCAAAACAATCACCAAACAGCCCAAACAACATTGTAATAATAAAATTGATCCTCCCAAAACAGTCCACACACAACCTAATAACTT